>CM022300.1:598142781-598362538 GCA_011799875.1 Thinopyrum elongatum | reverse complement strand
TGCCACCTTTAGTCCCAGTTGGTGCCCCACAACCGGGACCAAAGGTCTGTTTTCAGCAGCCCAAAGGGCGGAAACAGGGACCTTTGGTCCCTGTTGGTGGACACCAACCGGGACTAAAGGGGGGCATTGGTCCCGGTTGGTGCCACGAACTGGGACCAAAGGTTGAGCATGGTCCCGGTTCGTGGCACCAACCGGGACCAATGGGCTTGCAACAGCGCGTGGTGGTGGGAGTTTAGTCCCACCACCTCGCTAGCTGAGAGAGAGCCGCACCTGTTTGTAAGGTGCGTGTGCCTGAGCTTTCGAGCTCCTCTCTAAAGCAGCTTACGGGCCTAAGAGCTGTGTATATGCCTGGGGCCTGCTGGTCCTTCTGCGGGCCTGAATCCTGACCCAATTAGCTTGGTTTTTCTAGTCGTATTCAGGCCATGGTGGCCCATTAGGTGGCAATTTTTTCTGTGTTCTTTTTTGCTTTTTTTTTAATTTTTTTTTGCAGTTTTCCAGTGATTCTTTTTGCTTTTAGGTAATAAAAATTATAAACTTTCTTGTTAGTGTCCATTAGTTTTCCATTTGAATAGTTTAAATTTGAATTCTTTGAATTTGTGTGAATCACTAGTTGTGATTAACTTACTATAAAATAGATTTTGGAGTGATTATTTTCCTGCTTATTTAATTTACTGTGTTTTTAGCATTATTTCAAAAAAGTTTTTGTTATTTTATTTTTCTAAAAAAATCTTTATGATAATGTCAGTTTTGCTATTAAAGTTTCTACAAAAAAAGTTCTTTATGAAAATTCTTTTTGCTTTTAATGTTTTGAACAGAAATACTTTGGACAATTTTAGTTGCATAAATTTTTATATAATTTAGTTTCAATAATACTAGAGGTTTATAAAAGCTTTTTAGTTGATTCCTTTTGCTATTAGAGTTTCATTAAAGTTTTCTAGTTCATTCTTTTTTTTATTAGAGTTTCATTAAAGTTTTCTAGTTCATTCTTTAGTTTATTATTTTTTGCTATTAAGTTTATAAGTTTTCTAGTTCATTCTTTTTTTATATTAGTTCATTCTTTGAGCTAAATGACCCTGAATTGAAAAGACTTCGATGAACTCTGAAGAGGTTGAAAATTGGCAGGGTATCTCATTTCACCACTACGCATGGCTAAAAAGTTGAAAGAGGTTACGGCAAAAACTGATGCACTTCGTGTACAAAATGGACAATCTCTTTCGAAGTATCAGGGTTTCGGACGAAAACTCATCTGTTACAAATGGATTCCTTTTTTGAACTATATGAACTCCAGCTTTTACTTTCTTTCTGCGTTCAAAATGAACCATTCAAAGCCACATCATCAATTTTCAACCCTTTCTGACTTCATCTGTTATTTTTTCATGCATTTACTGTTTTTTTTTTGAGCTAATGTGCCCTGAAATTGAAAAGCACTTCAAATGAACTCTGAAGAGGTTGAAAATTGGCATGATATCATCATTTCACCACATAGCATGTGCGAAAAATTTGAGAGGGTTACGGCAAACTGGATGTACTACTTCGTGTTCAAATGGACATCTCTTCGAAGTCATCAGGGTTTCAGACGAAAACTCATCTGTTACAAAGGGATTTCATTTTTTGAACTATTTGAACTCCAGACTTTTTGTGTGTTCAAATGAACCATTCAAAGCCACATCATCAATTAACCCTTTCTGACTTCATCTGTTATTTTTCATGCATTTACTGATTTTTTTTGAGCTAAATGACCCTGAATTGAAAAGCACTTCAAATGAACTCTGAAGAGGTTGAAATTGGCATGATATCATCATTTCACCCACAGCTTGCGAAAAAGTTGAGAGGGTTACGGCAAAAACTGGATGCACTTCGTGGTACAAAATGGACAATCTCTTTCGAGTATCGGGTTTCGAACGAAAACTCCCTGTTACAAAGGATTTCATTTTTTTGAACTTATTTGAACTCCAGACTTTTTGTGTGTTCAATGAACCATTCAAGCTACATCATCAATTTTCAACCCCTTTCTTTACTTCATCTGTCTTCACTTTTTCTTCACTTGTGTCCTTTGCTTATTGCGCCGTAAACCATGGTTATTCTTCATCGCTTAACAGGGTGCGGGTCCGCCTGACCTTGAAGGGAGAATTTCATGAAACTTTTCATAATCTTCAGACATGTCTGTCTTGCCCTCCAATCCCACGATGTCTCTTTTTCCTAAAGAACTATGTGGTGCTTTGGCTCATCGTATGATTTATTCGCTTCCTTATCTTTTCTTTTTCTCTGGTTGTAGCATGTCCTTCACATAGAAAACCTGCGCCACATCATTGGCTAGGACGAATGGTTCTTCTGTGTTCCCAAGATTGTTTAGATCCCCTGTTGTCATTCCGTAATGTGGGTCTACCTGTACCCCGCCTCCTGACAGATTGACCCATTGGACTTAAACAAAGGGAACCTTAAAATCATGTCCGTAGTCAAGTTCCCATATGACCACTATGTAACCATAATATTGTCGTTTCCCCTCTTGTGGTTGCAGCATCAAAGCGGACACCGCTTTTTGGTTGGTGCTCTTTTGATCTTGGGCGATCGTGTAAAAGTTTCCCATTTATCTCGTATCCTTTGTAAGTCATACAAGTCAAAGATGGGTCCCCTGGACACGAGTACAGCTCATCAGAAACAGTGTTGTCACCTCTACGACGTGTTTCCAACCAACTGCCGAAAGTCCTGATGTGTTCACATGTAATCCAGTCGTCACACTGCTCCGGGTGTTTGGAGCGCAAATGTTCTTGTGTTCATCGACATACGGGGTCCCACGGTAGAGTTCTGTAGAACTGTCTAGTGTGCTTGAGACCAAGAATGGCCCGTCCCTGCATATTATTGATTCCCCTCCTAGCGTGCCTTTTCCAGTCAGTCTCCCCTCATACCCGATTAGGGAGACCACTCTTCTAAGGTCAGGAATGAGTCAACACAAAACCCAGTGACATCCTCGTTTGAAACCCAATGACATCCTCTGTTTGATGGCCCATGTAGATGCTTCCTTCTGGCCTAGCGCGGTTACGGACTTATTTCTTAGGACTCCCAGGAACCTCTCAAAGGGTAACATATTGTGTATTAATACGGGGCCAGAACGACATCTCGTCGTACTAGATGAACTATGACGTGCGTCATGATTTGAAGAAGGATGGTGAACACCAGCTCGAACTGACAACATTGCCCACATCACTCTTAGCCTTGGTATGATTTGCGCGTCGATCACCTTCTGATAGGTTGCATTGAGGATGCACATAGCTCACAATGGCTAATCGAACTTTTCTGGTAGAAGCCCCCCTCAATGCAACCGAAAGCAGTTGCGTCATATCAGTGGCAGTCATGAGACTTAGGTTCTGGAACTTTTTCCTCTGCTATTTATTATTCCCTTAATATTCGACGAGAAGCCAACGGGCCTTCATACTGAGCAGGCATTCAAAGAAGATTTCTTCTCTTCTTGGTAAGAGCAGTAGCTGGCAGACCTTTATACTGCTTGGAGAGCATGCCGTCTTTTTTCATGCCACGTTGCAGGTCCTCCCGTGCCCTCCGGTGTATCTTTTGTCTTTCCTTCGCGCCCAAGAGCCAGCGGTTCACGCAAAGGTTCTTCGTCACATGCTCACATCTATTGAGAGCGGACCTCGTAGGTCTTTCCAAGGGGTGGTCCCAAATATCGATTTCTCTCTTCCACATGGGGGCGCGTTCCTCAGCGTCATTCGGAACAGATAGTCCGCCGGAGACCTTTCCAAGATTACCAGTAATCATTGACCATAGCAGTATAGTCATCCGGTACGCATGGCGTGGCTTCTTCCGGTGAGGCCTCGCCTTCGAAATGCTTGCCTTTCTTTCGACTTGATTTTGGCCCGGAAGAAATCGACGATGCCCCAGGTACATATTCTTCCTGCATTTGTCCAGGTATATACTTTGGGTGTCATCTAAATAGTGCGTGCATGCGTGGTATCCCTTGTTTGTCTGTCTGAAAGGTTACTGAGATAGTGCCAATCATGATGTTACAAACGACAACGCATGCATGTCAAATTCCTCCTTTCTGTGCTCATCCCACACACGTACACCTTTTCCATTCCAAGACTATAAAAGTTCTTCACTAATGGCCTTAGGTACACATCATGTCGTTGCCGGGTTGCTTAGGGCTTGGATGAGAACTGGCATCATAATGAACTTCTGCTTCAGGCACATCCAAGGAGGAAGGTTATACATACATAGAGACGGGCCAGGTGTTGTGATTGCCTGCTCTGCTCCCCGAAAGGATTAATGCCATCCGCGCTAACCAAACCATATGTTCCTTGGCTCAGCTACAAACTCCAGCCCGGTACTTTCTCTCGATTTTTCTCCTCCGCGACCCGTCAGCGGGTGCTCTCAACTTCCCTCTTTCTTACGGTCCTCTTGTTCTAAATCGCATCAACTTGGCATGCTCTTTGTTTCTGAACAGACGTTTCAACCGTGGTATTATAGGAGCATACCACATCACCTTGGGCAGGAACCCTCTTCCTGGGGGGCTCCCATCAACATCACCAGGGTCACTCGCTGATCTTATAATACCGCAATGCCACATACCGGCATGCTCATCCTAATCCTCGTACGCCACCGCGGTAGAGGATGCAGTCATTAGGGCATGCATGTATTTTCTGCACCTCCAATCCTAGAGGCATACGACCTTCTTTCTGCTTACGTACTGTCGGGACATTCGTTATCCTTGGAAGCTTCTTCCAAATATTTTCAGTAGCTTCTCAAATCCTTTGCAGGCACAGCATTCTCTGCCCTTCCACTGCAGCAATTCCAGTATGGTACCGGCTTTGTGTTGCCATCTTCGCAATTGGGGTAACAACCCTTTTTTGTGATCCTCTAACAACGATCGACTTCAGCTTCTCCTTTTCACTTTCGCACTGTCTCCTCCCTTGCATCACAGACCCGGCGGAGATCATCATCGGGCACATCGTCTGGTTCCTCTAATCTTCAGCTCCCCCGTTGCACCATCACTCACCGTATTCAGGGGCCAATAGTTGTCATCGTCCTCTTCACTTCGCTGTCTTCCATCATAAACCCCTATTTCTCCGTGCTTGTCCAAACATTATATGTGTCATGAAAACCCTTATAAAGCAGGTGGTGTGAAGGATTTTCCGGTCAGAGTAAGATTCGTATCCACTATAGGGCATGGACAACACATAAAACTATTCTTCTTGTTTGCCTCAACCACTTCGAGAAAATTATGCACGCCCTTAATTTATCGAGGTGTGTCTGTCATCGTACATCCATGGCCGTTCATCTGCGTGCATATATAATTTAGTGTGTCAAACCATTACAGAACATATGATAGATAAGTGACCAAATTATAAAAGTTCTCATCACATTAAAACCAAAGTACATAACATAGTTCTCATTGAAAACATATAGCTCTCCAGAGCATCTAATTAAACCATACTTGAACTATGTAAAACATTTCATGCAACAACAAACATGCGATCATAATCGCAACCAAGGTAACATTGATCAAACGGCATAATGATACCAGCCTGGTATGAATGTCAGATTTTTCTATACTTTCTAATCTTGAGCGCATTGCACATCTTGATCTTGGTCATCGACGACATCCGCACCATGCAACTCCAATATCATCTCTCCTCCTCATTTTTTTTTTTTTTCCTTCAAGTAATGTTTTCTTCTACAACTAAATTTAACCCTCTCACAATAGGGTCGGTTGGATTTCCGGTTCACATAGCTCCTAGATAAAATAAATCTATGTCACGTTGTGGTCGCATAATTGTCATAAACAATAAATGAACCAATAGTTACAAAAATAATATATACCACATCCGATCATAGACAGGACGAGGACCGACTGGGCGGATACCAAAACCATCACACTATATTAACAAACAATAATAAAGTAAGAAAATATACAAGTATCTATCTAAATCATCACGTAAGAATTTTTCTCTTTTAGAAAGAAGATAAGAACAAGAGCTCACCACGGTGTGCCGGCGACGAGATCGGCGGCGGCATAGATGGCGGTGAAGACGGGGGCGGACGTGACGACCGCTAACACCAGACAAATCTTGAGAAAATGGAGCTTGAGGTCGAGCTTGGAGAGAGAAAGCTTACTATGTGTGGCTCCGGGGCATTTCATCACACCTCCATTGCATGGAGGTAGATTAGAGCCCACAAGCCCTCCCTAGCCGCCAAAAAAAACAGAGCAGTGGAGTGCTCGCTGCGGGCGAGGGGGATATATAGGCACAACATTGGTCCCGTTCGTGGCTGGAACCGGAACTAAGGCCACCCTTTGGTCCTGGTTCCCAGCCACAACCGGGACCAATGGATGTGGCCAAGAGCGAGCCTTTGGTCCCGTTTCTGTCTGGAACCGACAAAGGGTCCAGACGAACTTGGACCATGCCCCACGAGGCCCGCCGGCCCCCTGGGCAAACAAAACCGGGACCGTTGGCCCCCATGGGTCCCGGTTCTTGACTGAACCGGGACTAATGGGCTGGGCAGGCCTGGACCAAAGCCGTGTTTCTACTATGATGGTGTCAGCTTCTCCAGCTCTCTAATCGCGAATGGATGCGAGGGACAATGCTTAGAGAAGGAAGCAGAGCGAGGAGGTGAGCGGGTCCGGCTGGGTAAAGAAACCGTCGGAGTGACTGTCGATAGGGGCAGAGAAGATGACCAGTATAATGTACGGAACGATACGCCGCTCCAGAATGGTGGGCGTCCGACATCTACGAGCACGTTCCGACGCGAGATCATCAGAAAATGCACATAAGCTTTAGTGGAAAAATAAGCAGGGTGATTCCTAGTTGTCATGAACGTCTAGTAAGGAACCTATTCTCGATTGTAAGATTCTATAAAATGCAAAGACGTTTCATGATTAAATCGCTAGCAAAGAGGAGACTAACCATCTTACAAGATCATATGAAAAAACTTCCTTCTCAGATCTCTATCGTCATAGCCCTGTGTCAAGCTCCCCGTTTTGGTTAGGCACGCCAACTTGAAGAGAATTTTACCTAAGACATATCTTGACTAGCATCAAAAAACTTACAGGATTACAAGATAATCGTGTATTGTTTCCTTTTTTAAACCTAAATCTCTCTTGTTTCTGAAACAAGGGAAAAGAACCCAAAATAATGATTTTTTCTTAATGAGAAATACTACAATCTAGAACCAAAAAAGCATATGAGATTATATCAGTTTGTAAAAAATGATTATTGACAATTATTTAGAGAAGAAATCCATTCCACTCATTACAGACACCACGATAGAGAGACATATGCTCCATTTATTTTATATATAGGATGCATAATGCTAGAAACTCAAACATATCCTTATTTGCGCCTGGTCCTCTCCGTGTAATCAGCCAACGTTTCACTCTAGTTGTGGTTGTTCTTCTAGAAATTAGCCAGGGCCCAGTCTATTGTATCTATTTTCCCATGAACGCCTTGGCAAGATCATCATCGGATATTGTGGGTCGGACACTAACACCCCGCCTTGGCCAATTGTGATAGCCCCTGGGTTCTGGCCGTGCGAAGCGTCGCAATTGCACAGCGGCTTGTGGGGGTTGGGGTTGAATTGGTCAGTGGATGAATTGCACAGGGAAGACAAACACATCACCCATGTTGAGAACCTTGGAGAGGACAACGGTTTCTGTTTGGGTGCGGGCTGGTTGGATATGAACAGCACGTAAAGTGATCACCGAGAGCACCGAGGATTTCAGTGGACGCGAGGCGTGCGTAGAGGTGGGGGTTTGACCCAAGGGAGCATATCAATGCGCGCAATTGAGATGCCGGAGGGTGTTGAGTCCAGCAATTGCATGACTGATCAAAGTGAGCTTGAATCCAACCTTGGTTGGTCACCCTAGGCTTGTCGAGGTTGGCTGCCTTGAGAGGTCATATGCGTTAACTTTCCATCGGGTTCTTGCAAACAAACCATTGACACGAACTGGTGCATAGAGGAGATCGTGCATGTACTCAGATCTTACAAAGTTTGTTTCGGAGCTTCATATAAGTTCCAGAAATTCATTCAACATATTTTTTTGCGTAGAACAGCGTGGAGAACCAGATAGTAACCTGGTGAATTCATGTCGGCGACAAAAAGTCCCTGGAGGGGCTAGGATCGGAGGAGTGGTTGCCATAGTAAACGAAAAGAGAACATAGGAGAAGATTGGAAGAGGAGGATGACCCTCTGATTTTTTTTCTCCTCTTTGTGTTATCGTTTGTGGTTGTGGCGTGAGTGGATGGTTTCAACATGCAGGGGATGTATTGAGTTTATTAGCTTGCCGGCGAGCAGCGCCTAAAAGTCGTGCATAATAGACTAGTCATGTGTAAAGCAACACAACCAATTGAACTGGTTCTCTGTGCGCTATTAAAACTATTGCATATACTTTACATGTTCTCCATTTAAGACACGTTTCCCTTCAAAGAAGAACAACCCGGCAAGCGTATACCCGCCATATAACAGCTATCTACTAGTGATGTGTACGGACTGAGTACTAATTAGAATGTTTCACCATCTACCTGAGTCACCACAATGCATGCAGGGCGATTCCATAACTTCACACCATACGTATTAAGGAAAGATCTTTAAGACAGAAACACTCGCAACTAGTTAATTAAATATCATATACTTGGTCACAGTCGGAAGCGGTGTGGCACGAAACCAGTCAAGAGAAGTTGAGAAGCCAGCAAGTCATGTAAGGCAATCATGTTTTCTACTCGATCCGACCATGATGAAGTCACCTACTCACGCGTAGGCTTGATTCATGTGGCGATGACTTCTAAAGGACTTATATGGAGTGACTTACTACTCCTGTTCTTTCCGAAGTTATACAGATTCATGTTGTGCAATCGAACTTTTCAACTATGAATTATATATTTGCCAATAGATTTTGCCATAAACTCCAGCACATCAACGACAAGTAGTTAGCCATATTTGTAGGCAGCCCCAGTACGTTATCATCTGTCAGTCGGATCATTTACTTGGTGCACATTCTCTCTTCGTAGTGGTATGGACTTGCAGGAAGAAGCGGAGCGCATTAATGGACGAAGTGCCAACCAAGGAGATGATACAAATGCCATGACGATGGAGAGAGGAAGTTTCCAGTAGATCTTACAAAGATAGTTTACCATCTCTTGCAAGATTTTTATCAGCTGACCAGTTCAGTGTATTAATCTAACAATCTGGTTACCTTTGGACTATGGTTCATGGAACCAGACATCACCTGCTTCTTTGCTAGAGTAAAGGTACTCCCTCTGTGAAAGAAAGTAGAAGAGCTTTTAGATCACTAAAGTAGTGATACTAAACCTCTGATATTTCTTATGGAAGGGTACATGCAATGAACAAGACTGAGGCCAGGTGGCCACTCATAAACAATTTAATTTGACGTGGAGTTGTTGTTTCGGCAAGTTGTTAGTGTAGAAAGAAGTTTCCATCAATGATTTAATTGTTCGATGCACAAGACATATATTATACAGAAACAACTCAAATAATAATTGATTTTTGGGACTCAGTATCTACAATCGTTTTTTTCCCCTGGGAATGATAATCAAACTACAGGACGTTTTGACACAAAGGAGCTAAAAAACAAAACATTAAGCAAAATAGAACTAACGGACACCCAAAACAGCAAATTCGTACGCAAGGAAAGTAAGCTACAGTTTTCATGCACCGGAATAGAGCAGACCACAAGACGATACGACTCCAGGAAACAACTTTTCACATTCAACTTGCAAACAGATTGCGCCCATCCGAGCAAAATTGCCATATATCATATGTCATCTATCACTTCTGATTAAATTTATGCATAAACTGCTCAATTTCCTTTTAAGTATGCCTAGGCGTTACGCTACGACGCATGTACTTCGTGAGTAGTAATTATATTATTTGTCTAAGTCCATCCTCACCCAAGTCGGCACAATTCATGCAGGCTGGTTCCATGAACATTCACCGACCCCCCACAACAGTTTATTAGATATCATATACTTGGTCATGGTTAGAACTGGTCCTCGCAAGGTCAGAGAGCAGCTGATAAAAGCCAATTTATTTAAAGGTAAATAAAGGTGGGCGGGGCCAGAACAGGAAGCAGGAAATTCAATCGTTTTCCCCCTACCTAGACCAAGTCACCTGCGTTTTGCTTTATCTACCCCTCTCCGCTTCTTTTCATTGCTAAAGATGCGTGGCAATCAACTTTTCAGCTGTACCACAAACGTAAGCAAACTACCTATTTGTCTCCGGATTTGTCAAGAACATACTGTCCAAAACTGACTGGGGATAAAAAATACATTTACTATTCATACATTTTAGATGTTGTTAGCAGCTTACATACATATATTAAAAATCATGGTTGATATATAATGGAATATCTAACCGTCCTCCAAAACACCAAGAGAAACAATAAACAGAGAACTTCCATATTTGTCACCTAGTGTTTACAAAATATTAGTGGCAGATGACGTTGTAGTAATGATGTGTCAATGAGGAAGAAATCGAGGTGCGTCATTCCAGTATGATGCACCTAATACACACTATTCCTGTACAGCCCTTGTATCATCACATCCATCGGATGATTTACCTTGGGCAAAATTTTCTCAAATGGTTATTCTTATCCACCACGCATAAACAGTGATTACCGGGAGCAGAACTTCATGTGATCTTATTAAGAGTAGTTACCGTCCTCTTGCTAACCAAGGTTGATCATGATCATTTCATGGATAATCTGACCCTCTATTCGCCGGTGCTTGAGGAGGCTCATGACACACCTCGCATGCTGGTGTGGACAGTAAACAGCACACCCAAGGACTGGGCGGGTGCCACTCATAAACTGATTATTTCTTGGAGCTGTGGGTGTTGTGTAGTTTGATACAGAAAAGATGTTTCCATCAGATAAAGAAAATGCGTCCAGAAAGAAGACGACAAGCCCCAACATCATCCGGGGACGACATGAGAGGCTATCTCCTCCCCGCCCTAGACCCACACACCTTCCTACTCCCTGGTACCCCCATCATCGGCACCACGCCGATCAAAGGCCCCCCGGGTGATAGTAGGGCTAGTGGGATGTCCTTCTCTCCGCCTCCACCCCCTTGTCTCTGTAGGCTAACCGTAGCACCTCACACCACTGCCCGCGGCAACCCCCGTCCTTCGGAGGTGTGGGGCCGCTGACTCTGAGATTTTGCTGCATTCCCATCGGTCCGTTGTTCACTTGGGTTCGTGGATTGACAAGGAACTTTGTTTGGAGCCGGGCCCTCTCCCAAGCAGGCACTCGGGGCGTTGACCTGTGATGGGTGATTGCGCTTAGACAGGATTGGGCCTGCCATAGCCTCTCAGGGTGAGTTTCCACCGCAGGTGAGATACTTCCCTGCCCCACCCGTAATTGGTCAGTTGGGGGTTCGCTGGCGGTCTTAGGCCCAATCAGATCTGGTGTATGGTCGTGACTTGTAGGCCAGTCGAGCCTCCTATGGTTTGATGGCTTTCTTTTTCTCCGGTGTCCTCATCAAATAGCTTGGTGGCGGGGCCATGGTATTGGGGTGTCGTACATTGAGGCAATGGCCCTAGACGGCAGCTGGAGATCTGGCGAGGGTGCTGACGGCTCCATAAACCGAAGTTTGCGCCTCGACGCTGGTTGGAGGTGAGGTCTGGTATCCAGTCCCTCTGGTGGTCGTCCGCCATTGTTCCTCCCTCCCTCCCAGCTCCAGGTGAAACCCGTTGTCCGCCCCAGCGGACACGTGGTGGCGGTGTCAATGTTTTCATGACCTCATGTTGGGTCGTCAATCGTAAGTTAGTCCATCTTTGCGTCGCGTGGCCAGTTCAGGATGGTATGGCGATCCTCGACCCACCTCAGATCTAGTGACTCATGTAAACTGCGTGGCACACCTATATTGTACACGCAACAACGTCTCCTTTCATCATCTCTTCCCGCTGTATGGTGACGCTCTTGGTTAGGCAAGGTCCTCTCTTACAGCATTGGTGGTGTCGTGTTGATGAGTCCATGCCTTTCTTCAAGGTGGTGTGTGGTTGAATGTCATCCTAGTCTTTCCCGGGTTAGTCTTCAGGTGATCCATCCTCTCATGTGCTTCCTCTCGGCGGCCTGCTGGAGGCCGTCGAATTGGCACTTCCATCTTCCTGTGGTGGTTAGCGTGTTGGCTTGGTGTTTGCCATGCTTTCTAGATCGTCTTGTATGATGATTTTTCCCTCCCACCATATATCGTCAGCCAAGCAGCCCGTCCGTTTTGTATAAAATGCTTGCTATTACAGGCTTATTACAAAGAAACCACTCAAATAATATTCATTTTGGGGTTTTTAGGTAACACTCTTCCCTTCTTAAATAATATTTTCTTTGTATATTTGTGCATATTTTCTATATGTAGTTTGAGCGATATTTTTTGAATCTGTCTCCGGTGGTGCCCAGTGTTTTTCTTCTAAAACTTAGTAAAATCAAATTTTTTAGTTCTCACCTAAGAAAACCAAAAAGAATGCTTATAATTTATTTTTGATAAACAAGCCACCCTCATGAATTTCCATTAAAGCAACCGTCATTGACTACAAGAGTTTTAAACAAAAAGGTACTAAAACATTACATGCAGGACCGTAAATTTCTTATTTGCATGCACCAGAAAGCTAGAGAGCAACAACGACCACAGGAGCAATTTGCCATTCCACTTTCATGTTTAAATCCTTGCACATTTGGGCTCCAACCATTCCTAGCGTCGCATGTGGCAAGATAATCCTAGGTGTTCAACCCTAGCATCAACATATACAGGATTACAATAATCGTGTATTGTTTCCTTTTTTCACGCTAATCATCCTGTTTCGGAACAAGGGGAAAATAACCAAATATTGATTTTCTTATCAGAAATCTACCTTAAACCAAAAAGCATATGAGATTATATCAGTTTTTGATAAAAATATATTGACAATATGCAGAAGTTAGAAATACAGTCACTCATTACAGACACACAATGGAATGACATATGCCTCCATTTATTTTATAGATTAGGAATCATACTAGAAACTCAAACATGTCCTTAATTTGCGCACTGGTCCTACCGATGTAATCAGCCAACTTTCACTTAGTTGTGGTTGTTCTCCCAGAACTGCTGAGCCAGTCTATTGTAGTCTTTTCCACCTGAAACGCCTTGGCAGAACAGATCTCGGATATTGTGGTCTGACCCAAACAACCGCATTGGCAATTGTGATGACCTGGTTCTGGTCTGCTACGCAGGCAATTGCAAACCACGCTTGTGGGGGTTGGTTTGAATTGAAGTGATGAGCCACCATATGGAAGACAAACACATCACCTTGTTGATCACCTGGGGAGGAACTTGTTTTCTGTTGGGGGCGGGCTGGTTGGATATACAAAGTGCCACGTACAGTGTCCCTCGAGCCCGTGAGGATCTCAGTGGCGGCGAGGGTGCGTATGTGGTGGTTCTGACCCAAGGGAGCTGTCAATGCGCGCACTTGAGATGCCAGGGTGTTGAGTCCTAGCATCTGCATGACGTTTTGATCAAAGTGACATTGGAGCCAACCTTTTTGGTCCCCCTAGCTTTTCGAGGTTGGCTGCCTGACGAAGGTCCATCTTCTTTAACTTGTTACCTTCCAGTCGGGTTCTTGGCAACAAACACATTGACACGAACTGTGCATAGAGGAGATGTGACAGTAAGCTCAGATCTTCAAATTGTTTCGACTTGCAGATACATGTCAGAATTCATTTCAACATATTATTTGGTGAGACAGGTGAGAAACCAGATAGTACCCCTGGTGAATTCATGTCGGCGACAAAAGTCCGGGGGGGCTAGATCGGAGGCAGTGGCTTGCATGAGACCAACGACGAAGATCAATTAGGAGAAGGATGGAAGATGAGGATGCATCCTGATTTTTTTTCTCTCTCTCTTGTGTTTCTTTTGTGTTGTGGCGTGAGTGATGTTTCAACACGCGGGATGTAGGAGTTTATATAGCTTTCGGCGAGCAGCGCCTAAAATCGTGAGCAATAATATACTTAGTCAAGTGAAGCAACCACACCATTGACTGGTCTCTTCTGCTAATAAACTAATTCATATACTTCCAAGTTCCCTCCCATTTAAGACATAACGTTTTTCCCTTCAAAGAAGGCAAGGCAAAGGTATACAAGCCATATACAGCTATCTATATTGATGTTTACGGGCTGAGTTAAACAATTATGATGTTTCCACACCATCTCACCTGAGTCGCCACAATATGCAGGCAGGGCCGATTCCCAGGACCTTCCCACCCATGCACTATTAAGGAAAAGACTCTTAGACAAAGAAAACACCGGCACTAGTTTAATTAATTCATATATTTGGTCACCGTCGAATCGGTGTGGGACCGAACCCATCAAGAGCCGTTGAGAACACAAGTCAATGTAAGGCAATCAAATCGTTTTCTTCTCGATGCCGACAATAGATGAAGTCAAACCTACTCACGCTTATGCTTGATTCATGGGCGCATGATTCTAAAGGAACATATGGAGTGACACTACTCTGTTTCTTTTCCGAAGTTGATACAAAATTCATGTGTGCAATCAACCTTTTCAAACTATGAAATTATATATTTGCAAGAGCTTTGCCTTCAAATCCAGCAACATAGAACGACATAGTAGTTTAGCAGATTGTTAGCAGCCCATGACGTTATCATCAGTCCTCGGATATTTCTTGGTCACATGTCTCTCGAAGTGGTTGAGTACTTGCAGAAGAAGCGGCAACATTACTGGACAAAGTTCCCACTCACACGAGAGCTGATAACAAATGCCATGACGATTGAAGAGCATGGAACTTTCCATTAATCTTCTTGCAAGCCTATGAACACTTCTTGGAGATTTTTATTATCACGCATGACCATTTCAGTGTATTAATCTAACAATCTGGCTACCTTCCTGACACTAGTAGAAAACAGGCATTGTCCAGGCTGCCAGCCCATTAGTCCCGGTTCAGGTCCAAGGAGCCCGGACACATGGGGCATACGGTTCCGTTCGTTCGTTGCGCCCGGGGTCCCGGCCGGGGCTCGTGTGGCATTGGGTCCCGGTCGTCTGGACCCTTTGTTCCCGTTTCCAGACACAACCAGGACCAATGGGTGTCTCCTCGCTCCCCTAGGCCCACATCCATTGGTCCGGTTCGTGGCCTGGAACCGGGACAAAGGGTTGCCTTAGTCTCCGGTTCCACCACGAATCAGGCACCATGTTGTGCCATCATAACCCCGCGCCCGCGAGCAGAGCACTCCACTGCTCTGTTTTGTTCTGGCCGGATGGGAGGAGGGTTTTGTGGTCTCTAGCTCACCCTCTATGCACATTTAGGTCGATGAAAGCCGAGCAACCTACTTTAAGCTTGCTCCTCTCCAAACTCGACAGTCAATCTCCTTTTCCTCAAGATTTGTCTAGGTTTAGCGGTTCCCGTCACGTCCCTCCCCGTCTCAATTCCCGCCTTCGGTCGCCCACAGGCCGATCTCATCGCCGGCCTAACCGTGGTGAGCCTCCTTTTCTTATTCTTCTTTCTAAAGAAAACATCTTACTTGTATGATTTTATATTCATACTTGTCGTAATTTTCTACTTTCATTATTGGTTTTGTCATTATATGTGCGATGTTTTGGTATCCGCCCGCGTCGGCCCTCGTCCTTCTCCTGATTCTGATGATGGTATATATTATAGTTTATACCTATTTGGGTTCATTTATGGTTTATGACAATTCATGCCACCAACTGGACATAGATTTTTTTATCTTAGGAGTATGTGAACCGTAAATTCCACCGACCTCTATTTATCGAGAGGTTACATTGAGTTGAAGAAAAAACACTTAACTTGAAGGAAAAATTGACAAAAAATTTAGGAGGAGAAGAGATATTGGGTTGCATGTTGCGGATCGTGTCGATGACACAAATCGGATGGATGCAATCGCTTCAAGATTAAATTATAAAATATGTTCATTCATATACCGATGCTTTGTATCATTATGGCCATTGGATCAATTTGTCCACGTGGTTGCGATTATGATTGCATTTATGTTGTTGCAGGAACTGTTTTACAATAGTTTCAATGTATGGTTAATTCGATGCCCTTGAGAGCTATATGTTGTTCATAGAACTATGTTATTTACTTTTTTTTAGTGTGATGATGAACTTCTATAATTTGGTCACTTACTATTCATATGTTTTGTAATGGTTTTTACACCTTAATTATGATATAAGCACGCAGGATGAACCGGCATGGATGTCCGGTGACAACGCACCTCCGAGCACATTAAGGGCGTGCATAATTTTCCGAAGTGGCTGAGGCAAAAGCGAATTGTTTTTATGTGTTGTCCATGCCCTATAATGTTGGGAATAAAGTCTTACTCTGACCGGAATCTTCTCCCACCACCTGCTTGAGAAGGGTTTCATCCACACTATGTTTGGCCAGCACAGGAGAAATGGGGGTTATGATGGAAACACGAAGAAGAAAGAGGGACGAATGACAACTATGTGCCCCCTGAATACGTGATGCTGCCCGGGGGAAGCTAAGATCAGAGGAACCAGATGATGTTGCCCGAGATGATCTCCGTCGGGTCATTGTTATGCAAGTAGCAGTGCGAAAGTGAAAAGGAGAAGCTGAAATTCTATCGCATGTTTAGAGGATCACAAAAAGGGTTGTACCCCATTGGCAAGATGGCAACACAAAGCTCGTTAACCATACTAGATTGCTGCAGTGAAGGCAGAGCATGATGTGCTTGAAAGGATTTGAGAACGACTAAAATATTGAAGAAGAAGCTTTCCAAAGGAATATGAATTGCCCGACAGTAGTACGTAGCAAAGAAGGTCAATATGCCCTCTAGGATTGGGGTGCAAGAAGAACCTGCATGCCACTATGATGCATCCTATAACCGCAGGGGCTGTATGAATTGAACGCATGCCGGTATGCGGTGCATTGCGGAATAAGATCAGACGAGATGACCCTGGTGATGTTGATGGGCGACCCCCAGGAAGAGGTTCCTGCACCCCCCAAGGTGATGTGATTCTCCTTAATACCCCACGGTTGAAAACATCTGTCAAAAGAAAGAGCATGCCAATTTTGATGCGATGGCACAGGAGGACCGTACGAAAGACGGGAAGTTGAGAGCAAACCGCTGACTGGTCGCAGTGGAGAAAAATCGAGAAAGTACCGGCTGAGTGTTTGCAGGTGACCCAGGAACGTATGGTTTGGGTTAGCACGGATGGCTTAATCCTTTCGGGGAGCAGATGTAACCAATCACAGCACCTGGCCCGTGACTCTATGTAGTATAACTCCTCCTTGGATGTGCATGAGCGAAGTTCATTATGATGCCAGTTCTTCATCCAAGTCCTAAGCACCCCGGCAACGACATTGATGTGTACCTAAGGCCAATTAGTTGAAGAACTTTACAAGCTGTGGAATGGAAACAGGGTACTTGTGTGGATTGGCACAGACAGGAGGCTTTGACCTGCATGCGTTTCTTGTGTACCCTCAATGATTGGCCTGCTCTCGTACCTTTCAGGCCCCAGAAAACAGGGATACACGCATGCACCGCACTGTTTAGAGCTGACACCCAAAGTATCTATCTGGACACATGCAGGAAAGAATGTGTACCTGTGGCATCGTCTTTTCTTTCTTCCTACCAAACCATCAATGTCGAAAGAAAGGCAGCTTTTCAAGCGGGCAGATCCCATAATACGCCCGTCTGCGTACCGGTGATCATGTACTTGCTATGGTCAATGATTTACACCGTAATCTTTGGAAAGGTCCTGCGGACTATCTGTTCCGAATGACATTGAGGGACGCGCTCCACCATGTGGACGAAGAAATCTATATTTTGGGACCTACCCTACTGGAAAGACCTAGAGGTCCGCTCTTCCATCGACGTGATGCACATGACCACGACCTTTTGCGTGAACCCTGTTAGTCTTCTTGGGCGTGTAATGGAAAGACAAAAGTACACGAGGCACTGTAGGACCTGCAACGTTGGCAACGAAAAGACGGCATGCCTCCAAAGCAGTTATGAAGGTCCTGCCAGCTAACGCTCTTACCAAAGAAGAGAAGGAATCTTCTTGAATGCCTGCTCATATGAGTCCCGTCTGGCCTTCTTCTTCAATATAATGGGATATAAATATGGCAGAGAAAAGTTCCAGACCTAAAGTTCTCATGACTGCCACGTGATTATGACGCAAAACCGCTTCCGGTTTGCATTGATTGGCTTCTACCGGCAAACGTTCGATTAGCCTTGTGAGCTTATGTGCATTCCCTCAGTGCAATCTCTCAGAAGGGTAATTGATCCAGAATCATACCAAGGCTAGAGTGATGTGCGCAATGCTTGTCAGTTTCGCTGGTTTTCCCACCACCTTCTTCATATCATGACGCACGTCCTAGTTCTCTAGTAGTCGACGAGATTGTCGTTCTGGGCCCCTTATTTCTACACAATAAGTTCCCGCCCCTTTTAAGGTTCACTGGGAGTCCTAAAGAATATGTCCTAGCCGGCTAGGCAGAAGGACGCCTCCAGGGCCATCAAACAGAGGATGTCATTGGGTTTTTGGGTTGACTTTTCATTTCTACCTAATAAATTGGTCTCCCTCAATCTCGGTATGAGGGGAACGGACTGGAAAAGGCACGCCTAGGAGGGGACTCATAATATTCAAGGACGGGCAATGCTGGCTCAAAGCACACTCAAAAACTACAAAACACAGTTCTACAGAACATCTAACTTGGCTGACCTGTATGGTGTCCGATGACACAAGAACATTCTAACACAAAAACGTCTCCAAACACCCGGAGCAGTGTGACTACTGGATTACATGTGGAACACCCTCAGGACTTTCGGCAGTTGTTGAAACACATCTCAGAGGTGACAACACTGTTTCTATGAGCTGTACTCGTTGTCCAGGGGACAAGCTTCGATTGTATTGACTTACAACGGATACGAGATAAATGGGAATACATTTACCACGATCCGCCGAATATCAAAATAGCACCAACCAAAACACCCCCGGTTTCCGCGTTGATGCAGCGAACCAAGAGGGAAAGGACACATATTATGGTTACCTATGTACATATGGGAAGTGTAACTACTGACATGATTTTAAGGTCCCCTTGGTTAATTGCACATGGGCAATCTGTCAGAGGCGGGTACCGTAACCCAATGACGGAATGACAACCGTGTGATCTTAACAATCTTGGGTAACATAGACGAAACCATTCCGTCCTTACCAATGGATTTGCCGCAAGTTTTCTATGTAAGGACATGTTCTCCAACCGAGAAAACGAAAAGATAAGGAAGGCCGAAAAATACATCATACATGAGCCAAGCGCCACATAGTTTTTCAGGGAAAGAGACATCGTGGGATGGAGGGTAGACAGACATGTCTGAAGATTAATGAAGTTTCTGAACGTCCTCCCTTCAAAGTCAAGGCTGACCCAAGACCCTGTTAAGCGATGAAGACTATATCCATGGTTCGGCGCAATAAGCAAAGACACAAGCGAAGAAAAGTTACGACAGATGATTCCATAAGGGTTGAAAAATTGATGATGTGGCTTTAAAAGGGTCATTTTGAGCACAACAAACGTTGGAGTTCAAATAATTCAAAAAAAATGAAAATCCCTTGTAAACAAATGAGTTTTTTGTCTGCAACCCTGATACGTCAAAAGAGATTGCCCTTTTGTACAATGAAAGTGAATCCAGTTTTTTTGCGTAACCCTCTCAACTTTTTAGTCACATGCTATGTGGGTGAAATGGCCGTGCCGAACAGCACGACGCCGCCAGGCTGTCGGACCGCGCCCTCGCCCTCGCCGACGCGCTCTCCTCCCCGAGCCCTCGCCGACGCCCCCTCGCCCGCGCCCTCGCCGGGCCGCGCGCGCCCCTGTGCCCCGGCCCACCCCCGTCATCGCCGTCGCGGTCGCCGTCGTCGTCCCAGACCCCGCGCCCCTGCCCCCGCCGACTTGCTGCCTCGCCACCGAGCACGCCCGGCCGCGCGCGCCCCTGCCCCGCGCCGTCACCGCCCCGGTCCGCGCTGCCCCGCGCTACGGTCCGGCCGGCCACCTTAATTTGTTCATATACATTTTTTTTAATATGATTTTGTTAGATGATGTTGATGATAGATATGCTGATGTTGATGATAGATGTTGTATGCTTTTTTTGTTCATATAATTTTTTTTGTTCATATGATGATTTGTTTCATATATGTATTAATTTTTTTATTTAGGTTGTTAGTAGATATCGATTTTGGGTTAGTTGATTTAGTGCATTTTAGGTTAGTTGTACTGTTAGTGCATTTTAGGTTAGTAGATTTTAGTTTAGCGGAGAGGAAAAAGGAAAATAAGGAAAAAGAAGAAAAGAGGAAGAAGGAAGAAGGGAGAAGAATTAAGAAGGAAGAAGGAAGAAGGAAGAAGAAGAAAAAGAAGGAGAGGAAAAAGGAAAATAAGAATAAAAAGAGGAAGAAGGAGAAGAAGAAGGAGAAGAAGAGGAGAGGAAGAAGAGGAGAAAAAAATAAGAAGAGGAAGAAGAAGAAAAAAAAAGATCACCGTGGGGTCGAGAGGGGGAGGGTCGAGGATCGCTGAGGGGTCGAGAGGGGGACGTCGATCAACCCCCTACCCGATAACAATTTTTTCCATGTATGTATCTCGTTGTCGATATACCCCCTCCCCGATAACTTCGACATGTTGGGGGGGGTCGATATACCCCCTCCCCGATAACATTTTTTTTCTAAGTTACTAAGGTAAAATGTTCACCCCCCTCTCGATATACCGGGAGACCAACTCTCGAGGCCACCCAAACCCTAGAAAAAAAAGCATTGTCGATCTCCTACCCCCTCCCGCTCCTACCCGACAAACTCTCGAGGCCACCCAAACCACTAGAAGAAAACTCCGGTAACTTCGACATGAGGGGGGACGTCGATCAACCCCCTCTCGCCCGAACAAGTCTATGTATCATTTTATATCACGGTGGACATATATCAAAGTTTGATCATGCGCCTGTTAATTTCGCCTAATGATGAAGACATGGTTTTGTTGAATCCTTTGACACTAGACAAACGTGACATGAGGGGGTCGAGGGTCGGGAACTAGGGTAGAGGGTCGTGGATCGCCGAGCGGTCGAGGGTCGTGAACTAGGATAGAAGGTCGAGGGTCGCGGAGGGGTCGAGGGTCGTCCAGGGGTCGAGGGTCCAGATTTATCAAGAATGCCCCCATTATGAATGTGCACAAGTTGATCCAATTTTTTGCTGATCTCATCTATATATATATATATATATATATATATATTCTTATATATGTCACGTTGTCTATCAAAGTATTGAAGAAATCCATGGCTTCATCATTTGCCAGAAGTAACAGGCGTATGATGCTACGAAGCTCTTCAAAGTTGTTTTGGAACGGAGTTCCTGATAGAATAATTCGCCTTTTGGTACGAATTTCAGCAAAGGCCTTCCAAATAGCGATATTCGGAAGGCCCTTGCTGAACTTTGTACCAAAAAGTGAATTATTCTATCGGGAACTCCGTTCCAAAACAACTTTGAAGAGCTTCGTACCATTATGCACCTGCCATTTCCGGCTAATGATGAAGTCATGGTTTTCTTGAATTCTTTGACACTAGACAATGTGACATATAGAAGGGTAGATGAGATCAGGAAAAATATGGACCATTTTCTGCACATCCAGAATGGCGTCATTTTGTTAAATCCCTTGTCTGTCCGGACGTCGGACATTCATGAGGGAGGTGGTCCGGCCCAAACCCTAGAAGCGTTGTCGAGGCCACCCCAAACCGTAGAAGCGTTGCCTAGGCCACCCCAAACCCTAGAAGCGTTGTAGAGGCCACCCCAAACCGTAGAAGCGTCGAGCTAGCTAGGTCTACGTTTGCACTAATATATCCATCTGTCATGTTTGTATATTAATTGCCATGTTGTAATATTTGCAGAAACTATGGAGCACCGAGACATCGAAGCAGAACAGTTGTTGGGGGACATAATCCTCGGTGGAGGTGATGTCTTGTCGTATCTCAACGACACCGATGGTCTGGAAGAAGAGGGTGAAGCAGGCTCCGGTGATCGAACAATGGAGGTGGAAGGACATGATTATGATGGCTCCGGTGACGGAATGCCGGTGGAAGAAGGAGACCGTGAAGACTACTCCGGTGAGCGAACGGAGGAAGGAGCTGTTGCAAAGTCCGGCGAGGTATATATATTAATTAAGCCTGTGCTAACTAGCTAATTCATGCATTAATTGTTTCTGTATGTACACATATTAACTCTCTTCTTTCTTCTTTTCTAGCCCTCCGGATCGAGCCAAACTTCGGTAACGAGACGAGGCCCGAAGAAAAGGTTGCGCCATGATGAAAGGTTCATGATCACAGCAATCAAGGGCGATGGCCAACCGATTGAACCCAGCCGGACCAAGGAAGCATTTTCTGCTTAGTGCGGGGTTCTTGTTAGGGACATGATCCCGATCAGCATCCACCAATGGAATAAGCCTAAGAGCGAAGACCCTCAAGTGTCTTTTGTCAACGATAGACAGAAAGATGATCTTTGGACCATGCTGAAGGCAAATTTCACCCTACCGTCAGAGGAGCATCTGGATAAGCCAGTTATAGAGCCATTGGTCAAGGCTCATGCTCTTAAGAAGATGGCACATCTATTCAGGAGGTGGAAGAATGAGTTGAAATCAACGTTTGTCGACACAGGGAAGACTCCAGAATTCACCGGTCGATTTGAGAAGATTAGAGATCACTGGCCCACATTTGTGGCCCACAAGACATCAGAGAAGAGTAAGAAGATGTCAGCGACAAACAAGAAAAATGCTGCAAAGAAGGAGCATCACCATCGCACGGGGTCAGGTGGCTACCTCAAAGCCCGGCCGTTGTGGGACAAGGCTGAGAAGGACCTGCTTGATAAAGGGGTCGAACCTGAGACATTGAACTAGCCAGACCGTTCAAGGACTTGGTTCTTCGGGGTTGGGGTAACCTTGGACCCTGAAACAGGGAAGTGCCGTTGGACGGAGGAGCAACTTGAAATACCCGTCAAGAAGCTTCAGAAGTATATCGCCGCAGCGCAGCAAGGGACGTTCGTTCCCGACAGAGAGAACGACGAGCTCACACAGGCCCTCGGGAATCCTGAGCACCCAGGACGAACATGAGGCACGGCAGGCTCCATTGCGTGCAAAGTTGGGTTTCCCAGCGCAGGCGGTTACAAAACCCGGGAGAGGAGGAGGAAAGTGGAGCAGACCGAACTGTAGAAGCTGAATGCAAGGGTACGAGCGCTACAGGAACAAGTTCATAGCCAGCGACCTGCCGGAGCTACCCCAGAAGCTACCCCGCCATCTCAGCGGAGAAGCAGCGTGGCTTCCACCGAGCTTCTTCAGCAGCCTGACTTCACGGCTCCCAGCTACCCCGTGGATGCTATCACGGAGGATCAAGATTGCCACCTTATGACGCAATGGCAGCACCTCAAAGTCAAGGCGGCTGTCGGCTCTGTTGCACCTCCTGAACCCGGCGCAACTTTTCACTGCCTTCTGATTCCAGAAGGCTATGCTGTTGTGATGGTCGATGAAATAACGAAGGGATTTGAGGAGCTCGAGCTTGACCACCCTACCGGTGAAGGGGAGACTCAGCTGGGTCTTGCTCTGAAGACTCTATGTCTATGGCGGAAGGAGCTCATCAACCTTCCGAACTGGACGCCTCCGCCTCCTCCTCCTCCTCCGGCGAGTCAGGGCACTCCGCCTCCTCCTCCGGCGAGTGATCAGGGCACTCCGCCTCCTTCCCCGGCTGCTCCGGCGCGTGGCGGCACTCCACCTCCTCCTCCAGCGAGTGATCAGGGCACTCCGCCTCCTTCTCCGGCTGCTCCGGCAAGTGGCGGCACTCTGCCTCCTTATCCGCCTGCGCCGGCGCGTCCGAGCAGCCCGCCTCCTCCTCCGCCTCGTCAGCAACAGCAGAAGACAGCCGCCGCCGCTCCGGCTGCTCCGGTGCGTTGTAGCACTCCGCCTCCTTCTCCGCCTCAAAAGTAATGAAGGAAGACAGCCGCAGCCGCTCCGGCTGCTCCGGCGTCTAGCAGTACAGCCAGAGGCGGGAGGCAATACAAATTCGGTCCATCTCTCAAGCCTCTAGAGAAGCTACCATACGAGATGACCGAGGAGGAAAACGCGCAGATCTGTCAAGCCCAAGTGAAGGACTTTTTTGCAAAGAAAAATCCACCTCCGGAGGAGACGATAGAACCGGTGAAATTGAAGCGCACTTTGGATGCCCTGAAGCGACCACCACCGCCACCGCCGGATGACAACCATGTCCACGCTCTTAAAAAGGCAGTGCAAGGAGTGCGCCGGTCGGGAACTACTTCAAGTGACAAAAGGTTATAAGAACGAAGAAGTGGGAAAAAATTCCCCAGCTCGGCGAACAGGCGAACCAATCGGGCCCCCCGCTCAAGGTGTCTAGCGATATCGTCGGAAATCTGCCGGGGATGCTGCCCGGTACCAATCCTGATGATTACCTGCCCGACGATGCACATTTTGATATAATGGAGGTGGACGAACACAAATACCGGCATGGGAAGCCTCTCGTCAAACCTGTTCATCCTCCTCTAACAACGATGATGCAAATATTCCATGAGTGGTACATGGACACCTGCAGCGAGTCTGGGAAGGATTCTTTGACGCTGACAGTTAAAGAGGAGCAAGACCTCGTTGGAATTGATCTGTTGTCTGTTCCATTTGAGGAGTTCTTCCAGTTTTTCAATCAAAAGGCCCTCGATAAAATAATTGTCACTTGCTAATGTCTTCAAGTACTACTTCTGTAATTAAGTCTCTATATATAGCTCAGCTCTTTCATTGCATGTATATATAATTATCCTCACTATATTATGCAGATTGAAGATCGTCGAATGCAGAGATGCACAAATCTATGATATTGGGTTCATTAACACAAATCTCATAGATGAATGGACGGTTAAATATAATGCCAAAGAAACCGAGGCCAACTTGCTACAATCGTTGCTTCGAAATCAAAACAAAGATAAAATACTCTTTCCTTACAACTTCAAGTGAGTGTTACTGTCTTGTGCATATTCGGTTTCCCTTATTACTCGAGGTTATAGTAATGAAATTGATGAGTTATGCATGCGTGCGCAGCTTCCACTTTATTCTCCTAGAGATTAAGCTTGAGCAGGGACTAGTAACCGTCTTAGACTCGAGACGAAAAGATCACATGGAGTATGCGTCCATGACTAAAATGCTCGAGAAGTAAGTTCAATCGATCGTTATCGCACCATATCGGCAACTTTGTTCATTTCCTGATATCAAGTAATTGTTTTCTTTGTCTGGCAGGGTTTCGAAAGAGTTCACCGCTAAAGCTCCGGGACTGCCGGGGAAGCTCCGATTTACACACCCGAAAGTAAGTACTACTAGCTAGTTCCGCGCATCTCCCATTGATTCTATCTAGTTTCATCAATACCATTTATAATGCTTGATTATCAGTTTGATTGACCTCTATTTCTCGTAAAGTGGTTGTGGCAGGAAGGCGGGAATAATTTTTGTGGATACTACATTTGCGAGTACATCTACAACGCGACGACCTCTAAGCGGCGCTATTCTGAAAAACAATATGAAGTGCGTAAGCAATAATATTCACAATTTTATTTTATTACCATCATTTGTATTGAGTTTCATTCATATATATGTATTGACCCCCTTCTTCGAATAAGATGTGGGAGCTGCGGGATGAACTCCTACCACATGATCGCATAAAAGCAATTCAAAAGGAATTGGCGGGATTCTTTCTTGACCACGTCATCAATCCAGCCGGCGAATACCATGTGGAACTTGACATCAGATGTTAGGAATTGTAAGAGATCTTATATTGTATATATGTAGCTAGTAGTGTCGGATAGATATACAAAAACTTGTTGTTCGACCAATCTCTCGGAGAAGGAGGAGGTCGATCACTTCTCTCTGTATATGTTCATGACGATCTTGTGTACTCAATGGTTTCCTTCATTTGCTTACTAGCTAGCGTGTCGAGTCCACTCTATACGTATAGTATGTAGCGTCGACCAAGCACGAAGATAAGAGAGGACACTTCTCTCTATTAGCTAGCTAACACAATATATGAAACCTCTAAATTAACCCTACAAACCCCCAAAACACCCAATCAGGACAAAAGGCCCTCCTGCCTGGGCAAGCGGCAGCGGCCACGTGGAGCCCCATCTGTCCCGGTTCATAGGCGAACCGGGACTAAAGGTATTGGGCTTTAGTCCCGACTCCAGAACCGGGACAAATGGGCCTCTGGAACCGGGACAAATGGGCCTTTTTCTACTAGTGCATGGCGGGGTTGCAGCGTCATGGCAGATGCAGGGAAGATGGCGATGGGAGGAGAAAGGGGCCCATCTCATGCTCCTCCTCTGATCCAAGTGGTGGATCCGCGTCGTCCCGAGCTCCGCTCCCCCTTCCCCGTCAATATAGGCAAGCAGGGTGGCAGATTGAGCATTGATGGTGCAGCTCAGCGGTGTGTCATGTCGGCGCCGGTCGAGGCTGGTGTTGGCAATAAGCCACGGCGAGGCGAGTCGGGTGCGCGTCGGATGCGTATGTGTGCACGCGCCGGACGCCTCGGATGCAGATCGGGTCCCGTCGGGTCCGTGGCATGTGTGGGTGTGTGCGTGCGTGTCGTGCACAGGGGTGTCCGTGCACGAGTACACCACTACCGGAATGGCAATCTATGCCGACGACCCACAGCCGTTGGCATAGGCCAAAACCCCGTCGGGATAGGCCGTCGACAGCCGTCGGCAACTTTTGCGTTGGCGTAGCTGGGCCTGGCCGTCGGCGTAGATAAGCCATCGGCATAGATGCCTATGCCGACGGCCTCGGCCTATAGCCGTCGGCATAGCAAGGCCGTTGGCAAAGTTCTACGTATGACGGCGGCTGACGGCGCCGTCGTCAAGTCCCGACCAACGAAAGGGCGACGCGTGCCACAGCTATGCCGACGGCCCAGCCGTCGGCATAGATTTAAAATTATGCCGATGGCTGGGCCGTCGGCATAGCTGTGCCACATGTCGACAACTGGTGCGGTCTGGCACTCAGGTAGATTTACATCTACGCCGACAGCTTAACCGTCGGCGTACATTTTGCCAAGATACACCAGATCGTGCCATGTGTCCCCTATGCTGAGCCGTCGGCATAGGGGACACGTGGGGCTATCTGGTAGCATGCCCTCCTATGCCGACAGCATAACCGTCGGCATAGCTCCTGTCTGATTTTCTTTATAATGTCTATTTGAATTCAATTCAAATGCACAGCAAATTCACATCACATATATATAATCAAACGCATATAGTCAGCAGCACATATAAGTATTATCATCACCAGCAACATCAAAACAACATAAGTATCATCATCATCACAATCACAATATCATCACCACCATCACAATAACATAAGAGTATGATCATCATGACAATCACAATAACACCATACACATCACAGTATGATCATCAAGGACGAGCACTACCACCGCCAAGGTTGTCACCGCCCAAACCGCCAAAGCTGAGGTCGTCACTGCTTGTGGTAGCGCTACCGCCAAGACCGCCACCGCCACCTCCTCGGTGGATCGGAGTGACCGGGCTCCGTGACTCGGGAGTGATGCCAAGACCGGAACCACTACCAACGGATGATCCACCGGTTCCCTGGATGTTTGAAAATACATGTTAAGGGGATATATGATTGTGTTGAATAAACGGTAAGCGGTGGTTGAATAGTTTGGGGATGTACTAACCATCGTAGTCCCCATGTGCTATGCCAGAAATTCCTCAAAGGTAAGCAGCACTGGTTGTGGTCCAGCAGATGGTGGTGGTGGTTCCATTACAGGAACCGTGCCGGCCGCCATGCTCTCAAAAACACGCTGCATGTTAATTGACAAAGCAAACACGAATGTCAGAAGAAATGAAAGTGCAAATATGGAAGTGAAATGAAAGGGGCTAAACTAACCGTCATCATGCGAGTGCTGTGGTCCTAGACTGCTGCAACTCTCGCACTCCATGCCATGGTCTCTTGGCATGTGTACTCCATGTAGGCCTACAATATGACATCATGGTACTCATAGAACATCTCAATGTGGAAAATAGTGAGCAATGAAGATAAGAGGGAAAATATTTACAGAGTGTCGCTTGGCTAGGAGGCAGTGTGACTGCGCACTGGTCGTGGTGGTGCTCGTGTGCTGGGTCAGGCTCGGGTCGGTAACTCGGAGTTGTGTGTAGGAGATAGAAGGAGTGACCACGACATCCAGAACCGGCTGCCGACCATGGAGCTTCGGCCCCATGCCCACCACCCTGTCATCCAGAGGTGCCTTCATGGGGTCAGGTGTGTCAGGATTTAACCTCAGATACTCCTCCTTGTAGGCCTTCTTTTTCTGCGCGGTCTTGCCGTAGTACTCGCCCTCGCCAGGCTTGGGCTTCCTCCGCATATGGGCGGTCTCCCACGCCTCCATGTGTGAGTGCGTCCACTTCAGTTTCTCCTCCTGCACCACCAAACAGAGGTTAGTCATACATAAGAAAGTGACGGTAAATAAAAGAAGAAGAATGTTTAATGTACATAGATATACCTGAATGTAAATAGAAGAAGAAGAATGTTTAATGTTTCGGTTTCCCTGAGCATGTACTCCCTCGGTCCCTCGGTTAGCCATGTTTATCATGCTCTTAGCAGCCCACTCGCCATCCTGACCGAGCCACAGACCCTCCAATGCCGCCCATCCATCGTCTTTTCCATAACACCAAGCAGGACACACCTACATAATGAAGGCATAATGGCATGTCAACAAGAAACGATGAAATCTACCACAAACATTGGAATGAAAAATCTGTTATACTTACCATCAAGTACTCCTCCCTCTCCAAGGAAAGCTTCTACCTCCGTGCATCTTCCTTGGTCATTTTCTCGCCAAGAGCGCCATGATAATATTGCGAGATGGCCACCCAGCGCAACTCGTACTGCCTCTGGCGGGCCTTCTTCCTCGCTTGGCGCAGCACGATCGCGTCGGCAGTGGACTTGTGCTCCTCAAGAACATCAAAACAACATAAGTATCATCATCATCACAATCATTCAGAAAACTAGAATGGAAGAAGCCACGAGTTAAACCATTCGATGATAAACTACGAACGAAACTCAAGACTCATGCTTCTGAAGAAAACTCACCCAAAAAATTGTGATCACGGCCTTAGCATGCGTATCATGGTCCAGGTGGGGGCGCTTCCCAGTGGTCCCAGCTCGTGGCCAAAACCCGGCGCTCCGGCTGCCTGACTGGATCCGGACGGAACAGCCCGGGCTAGTGTAACTTCAGCAAGACGGTGATGAGGCCGTTTGGAAGACGGGCCCCATTATCCAGTTGCTGCAAAAGATATAAATAATGAAAATATTAGCATGTGTACCATCAAAAGAATGAAAATATAAGCATGTGTACAAGCAAAAGAATTAAATTATGATTAAGTGATACTTACTCTTTCCCCGTGGGCTCAATGAGCCATTTCTGCTCCTCGGTAGCAGGAAGGGTAGGGAGCTTTGCATTACCGCGCAGCCACCCCTTCTTTTTGCCAACCCCCTACTACCACCACCGTCCTCCCTGCCACCACCATCTTCCTCGCCTGCCTCCTCCTTGTCGTCCTCCTCCCCAACCTCCTCCTCCTCCTCGTCCCCCTCCCCAATCTCCTCCTCCTCATCCTGAACCTCCTCGCGAACCTCCTCCTCCTCCTCCTCCTCGGTAGAGGGTACCTCACTAGAGGAGGGCCTCGAAGACAACACACCTAAGTCGGTGAGGGAGCGCTGTTTCTGGCCCCGACCACCTCTAGTGGCTCTCCCCCACCGCCTCCTCCTCTAGGGGAACCTCTCCCTCGACCTCCCTGTGAGGAGTCATCCTCAAGTAGTCGGGGGGGGGGAGGGAAGAGTACGGGGTCGACCACTTCGACTAGCCATGCCGACGACCTTGGCTAGGAAACCCGTGCCGTCAGCCTTTCCCTTGCCCATGTTATGCGAACCTGCATTGAAAAGAGAATAAACAATTAGTACATTAATAATGAAGAAACAAGCATAATAATAACGGAATAAAAAACACATTAATAAATAATCATAAAACGTACATCTGCTAGAACCCATACGAATCATCACTGTTGTAACCGATTCCTCGATCGGTCTCATCGTCACTATCACGCATATCATCTTTGTTGTCTGACGGAGGTGGAGGCTCTTCCTCGTCGTCAGCGTCTTCGTTTAACTTTTCTAGAATAAGTATGTCATTTTCATTAACAATGGTATCACCATCATTCCGTGCATCGTCATCGTTCGGATCCACATCATCATCACCCAAGGCATCAGTGTCATCGTTTCTGACCACATCATCATCAGGTTGCTCTTGATAGAACACTCCCTCGTATGTCATGGGGTTAATGTTGTAGTAATCGTCTTCGTTCGGGTCCGGTAGCTTACCATGTGGCGACATCTTGAACACAACTTCCCAACCCTTTAGGTACTCTTTCTGGCATGGGTAAGGCAGATAATAAACTTGTGTGGCTTGGGTAGCTGCAATAAAGAGTTCGGCTCCGGCATAGACGGTTGATGGTTTAACTTCGACCAAACCAATGGAAGGCGTATGTCTCAGCCCCTCCCGCGGGTCGAACTATCATCATTTGAACACGGGAGACTTAGGGTTTCGCCCCCTTTGCTGAATGTAAGCTCGTATATTTTTTGTACCCTTCCATAGTAGTCAACCGAATTTTGATCGGGGGTGTACACTCCGGTATTTATAGTTTTGGGATCAGGCCGGCTGTTCTGGTGCTCCTCAGTATGGAAGTGATACCCATTCACATCATACTTTTTACATGTCATGACGTCAGGGTCAGAACCCATGGAAACCCATCTCAATTCGTCATCCATAGATATGTTCCGATCTTTTTCCTACAAGTTTAATTGAAATTGCTGGGTGCATTAGTTCGGTTAACTAATAAAAGTTGGACTAGTTATTTAATAGGGGAATGTGGAAAATTACTTTCTCCATGAACCAAGCAAGAAAAATTTTACGGCCAGGGTTTCCATGCCGGGGAAGAGTAAGTGCCTCCACCTCAGTAGGAGGAATCATTCCCGTCCATTCCTCTTGAACGAATTCACTAAAAGAAGAAAAGCGGTGTTAGACCGGGACTAAGTGAACATAGAACATGATGTTGTGCAAGACATAAAGGAATGGTGTAGTGGTATTACCTCATCCATACATCCTCAACTTCCTTGATGTTGTGCAAGACATAGAACATGAGGTCCTCCTACTCTTGTTGTGGCATGTTATAAGGTTTCGAGCCCCCAGCCCTGCCACCTTGCCCGCTGAATAGATGGAGCTTGGGTTTATACTTGGGCTCTTCTATATTGTATCAAGGCACCATATTATGCAGAGTGGGAACGTAGTCTGGATAGTACGATATCCTGAGGTCCGTGTCGGCCCGACGTGGTCGTTTCCCCCCTCCGTAAGACGGCGGCAACGACGTCCATGAGTGGGGTCACAACCCGGAGCCGTGTGATGGGTGCTTGCACCTGCCCCCACACTTCCACACGCGTAAGAGGGCCCACCGCAAGACCTGGCATTGCTACCACCCTAGTACCCCGTCCCGTCTAACCCTGACATAGTTGACCGGCGGATCTAGGCCTTTGACTTTCACCAGACGGGGTTTGACCGATGGACCTTTTCACCTGGTTGTCATAGCCCAACCCATAGGTACACCCCTGAACACGGTACGGGCCCAACCCACCGCAAGATTCCCTCTGTGTCGGGTCGTTTCCCCCCTCCGAAGATGATGGCAGCGACGTCCGTGAGGGGGGTCACACCCCGAAGCCGCGTGCCGGGTACTTGCACCTGCCACCACACTTCCACACGCGTAAGAGGGCCTACCGCAAGACCAAGTCCCCCGTCCCGTCTAAACCTGACACAGTTGACCGGCGGATCTAGCACTTTCAAGATTCTTATAAAAACATATAAAACTTGTCAAAATAGATGTAATTATCAATTGTTTGTGATTTTAATAAATTATAAGGACCTATATTCAATAGAACATGAGGTCACATTACTAACATACTCAGAAAAAAATTACAAACTACATATTCATAATCTATGGAAAATTCTACACCAAAATCGATATATAATTTATGTATGTTTATGTTTAGATAAGGCACATTTAAGGTAATCAAATTTTAATTTAGAAAAAAATAATAAAATAAAATAAAACAGATAATACACAGATATGCCGACGGCGAAGCCGTCGGCATATGTATGCCCCCGGATAGATGAGGTACACGCCTCATATCGATGACGTGGACAAGGGTTATGCCGACGGCCGCCGTTTGTGCCGTCCGCATAGCTATGACGGCGTCACACGCCTGGTCGCCGCACCCACTTCTATGCAGAGAGTCGCCTATGCCGACAGCCGCTGTAGGCATATGTCACCCTATGCCGACGGCTTTGCTATGCCGATGGCCACCGTCGGCATACGTGGAGATACCCCGATGGCTTTTCTACACCGACGACTTGCCCTAGGCCGTCAGCATACCTCCATATATGCCGACGGGGGCCATCGGCATAGGATAGGCCATCGGGATTAGGCGAAATCCCGGTAGTGCATCGCGTGTGTGTAGGGCCAATCTATTGGCGAGCGATGGGGGTGTGTTGAGTTGGTCCATAGCGGGCTCGCCGCGACCAGGACGTGCGTGTGGGCGTCGTGGGCGTGGCCAGAGCGGGCTGGACCGGGTGCTCCGCGTAGATGGGTACGTGGGTTCGTGCCCTGGGCGTGTCCATGGTATAAAGCCCCGCGTGTGCGTTGTAACAGAGGTGGCCGGAGTTTGTGCTCGAGAGAAAATTGGCCGTTCGTGCGGCAGGCGTTCGAGCGCCCGAAAATCACCTTGTTCATCCTCTCCCGTCCTTCTTCTTCTCTGATTCGTTAGAGCGAGTGCACAGAGGGAGAGAGGGAGCTCCGGTGGAGGGAAGGCTGAGCTCTGGCACCAACAATTGGTATCAGAGCTTGGTTGGATCCTGATAAAGGCCATGGTGATCGTCTCGCACGGCGCAGGCGGGGGCGTGGTGTCGATGGCAATGCCAATGCTCGCACCGGACAATTACACGGAGTTGGCGATCAAGGCCAAGGCCATCCTCGACGCCCAAAGTCTCTGGGAGGCGATGCCACATGCGGGTGATGCGGCGGTCGACGCCGGGAAGAACAAGGCGACGAAGGCGGTGTTGTTCAGTGCGCTCTCCGAGGACCTGCTGATGCAGGTGTCGACGAAGATGACGGCGGCGGAGGTGTGGGCTAGCCACCCTTTTCGTCGGAACTGATCGGATCCTGGCGGCATGGCTAGTCACCCTCCGCGGCGAGTTCGAGCGACTGCGCACGGCGGACGAGAAGATGTTGGACGTGTTCGCCAGGAAGATTGGCAGGATTGCAGCATGATACGCAGGGGTCGGGATGACGCTGGGAGATACCGAGATGATGAAAAAGCTGCTGGACTCGGTGCCGGACCGGCTGTACGCGGCGGTCGCAGGCATTGAGCAATTTTGCAACGTCGAGGCGATGCCGTTCGAGGAGGCTCTCGGCCGGCTGAAGACGTTCCACGGGAAGTCGCCACAGCGTGCTGGCCGGCGCAGAGCGGGCGGACGAGCAGCTGATACTCACGGCGGCGCAGTGGGCGGCTCGGCGGCGGCAACAAGCGGCGGCTTCGACCACGACGACGACGGGGCAGGCAGCATGGCATCGGGCGGCGGAGGGAAGAGGCACGGCCGCTGCTACAACTGCGGGCAGGGCGGTCACTTCAAGCGCGACTGCACGAGGCCTCGAAGGGCGGCGGCGGAGCAAGCTCTCATCACGGAGATCGGCGACGACAAGCCAACACTCCTCTGAGCTGCGGCTTACGGGGTGAGTGTTGGCAATAAGCCACGGCGAGGCGAGTTGGGTGTGGGTCGGGTGCGTATGCGTGCACGCTCCGGACGCGTCGGCCGTCGGATGCAGACCGGGTCGCGTCGGGTCCGTGGCAAGTGTGGGTGTGTGCGTGCGTGTGTTACACGGGGGTGTCGGTGCACGAGTACACCGTGTGCGTGTGTGTAGGGCCAGTCTGTTGGCGAGTGATGGTGGTGCGTTGAGTTGGTCCGTAGCGGGCTCGCCACGACCGGGACGTGAGTGTGGGTGTCGTGGGCACGGCCAGAGCAGGCTGGACCAGGTGCTCCGCGTAGATGGGGACGTGGGTTCGTGCCCTGGGCGTCTCCATGGTATAAAGCCCCATGTGTGCGTTGTAACAGAGGCGGCTGGAGTTTGTGCCTCGGAGAAAATTGGCCGTTCGTGCGGCAGGCGTTCGAGCATCGGAAAATCACCTTGTTCATCCTCTCCAGTGCTTCTCTGATTCGTTTGAGCGAGTGGACAGAGAGAGAGAGAGAGGGAGCTCCGGTGGAGGGAAGGCTGAGCTCCGGCACCAACCATTGCTATTAGAGCTTGGTTGGATCCTGCCGGCGGCCATGGTGATCGTCCCGCACGGCGCAGGCGGGGCGTGGTGTCGATGGCAATGCTGATGCTCACACCGAACAATTACACGGTGTGGGCAATCAAGGCCAAGGCCATCCTTGACGCCCAGAGTCTCCGGGAGGCGATGTCGCTGGCGGGTGATGCAGCGGTCGACGCCGGGAAGAACAAGGCGACGAAGGCGGTGTTGTTCAGTGCGCTCTCCGAGGACCTGCTGATGCAGGTGTCGACGAAGACGACAGCGGCGGAGGTGTGGGCCAGCTTGAAGACCCTTTTCGTTGGAGCTGATCGGGTGCTGGCGGCGCGGCTAGCCACCCTCCGCGGCGAGTTCAAGCAACTGCGCATGGCCGACGAGAAGATGTTGGACGTGTTCGCCAGGAGGATCGGCGGAATGGCAGCGTGCTACGCAGGGCTCGGGACGACGGTGGGAGACACCGAGATGGTGAAAAAGCTGCTGGACTTGGTGCCGGACCGGCTGTACGTGGCGGTCGCTGGCATTGAGCAATTTTGCGATGTTGAGGCGATGCCGTTCGAGGAGGAGCTCGGCCGGCTGAAGACGTTCGACGGGAGGTCAACACGGCGCGGAGGCCGGCGCAGAGCGGGCGGACGAGCGGCTGATGCTCACGGCGACGCAATGGGCAGCATGGCATTGGGCGGAGGAGGGAAGAGGCGCGGCCGCTGCTACAACTGCGGGCAGCGCGGTCACTTCAAGAACGAGTGCACGAGGCCTCGAAGGGCGGCGGCAGAGCAAGCTCTCATCACCGAGATCGACGACGATGAGCCAACACTCCACTGAGCCGCGGATTACGGGGTGAGTGTTGGCAATAAGCCACGGCGAGGCGAGTTGGGTGTGCGTCGGGTACGTATGCTTGCACGTGCCGGACGCGTCGGATGCAGACCGGGTCGCGTCGGGTCCATGGCAAGTTTGGGTGTGTGCGTGCGTGTTTTACACGGGCATGTCCGTGCACGAGTACACCGTGTGCGTGTGTGTAAGGCCAGTCTGTTGGTGAGTAATGGGGGTGCGTTGAGTTGGTCCGTAGCGGGCTCGCCGCGACCGGGACGTGCGTGTGGGCGTCGTGGGCATGGCCAGAGCAGGCTGGACCCGGTGCTCCGCGTAGATGGGGACGTGGGTTCGTGCCCTGGGCGTCTCCATGGTATAAAGCCCCACGTGTGCGTTGTAACAGAGGCGGACGGAGTTTGTGCTCCGGAGAAAATTGGCCGTTAGTGCGGCAGGCGTTTGAGCGCCAGAAAAAAAAACCTTGTTCATCCTCTCCAGTCCTTCTTCTTCTCTGATTTGTTAGAGCGAGTGCACAGAGAGAGAGAGGGAGGTCCGGTGGAGGGAAGGCTGAGCTCCGGCACCAACAATTGCTTTCAGAGCTTGGTTTGATCCTGCCGGCGGCCATGGTGATCGTCCCGCACGGCGCAGGCAGGGGTGTCGTGATCAAGGCCAAGGCCATCCTCGACGCCCAGAGTCTCAGGGAGGCGATGTCGCTGGCGGGTGATGCGCCGGTCGACCCGGGAAGAACAAGGCGGCGAAGGCGGTGTTGTTTAGTACGCTCTCCGAGGTCCTGCTGATGCAGGTGTCGACGAAGACCCTTTTCGTCGGAGCTGATCGGGTCCTGGCGGCGCGGCTAGCCACCCTCCGCGGCGAGTTCAAGCAACTGCGCATGGCGGACGAGAAGATGTTGGACGTGTTCGCCAGGAGGATCGGCGGAATGGCAGCGTGCTACGCAGGGTCGGGACGACGCTGCTAGACACCGAGATTGTGAAAAAGCTGCTGGACTCGGTCCCGGACTGGCTGTACACGGTGGTCGCCGGCATTGAGCAATTTTGCAACGTCGAGGCGATGCCATTCGAGGAGGCGCTCGGCTGGCTGAAGACGTTCGACGGGAGGTCGCCACGGCATGCAGGCCGGCACAGAGCGGGCGGACGAGAAGCTGATGCTCACGGCGGCGCAGTGGGCGGCTCGGCGGCGACAGCAAGGCGGCGGCTTCGACCACGACGACGACGGGGCGGGCAGCCTGGCATCGGGCGGCGGAGGGACGAGGCGCGGCCGCTGCTACAACTGCGGGCAGCGCGGTCACTTCAAGCGCGACTGCACGAGGCCTCAAAGGGCGGCGGCGGAGCAAGCTCTCATCGCGGAGATCGGCGACGACGAGCCAGCACTCCTCTGAGTCGTGGCTGACGGGGTGAGTGTTGGCAATAAGCCACGGCGAGGCGAGTCGGGTGTGCGTCGGCTGCGTATGCGTGCATGCGCCGGATGCATCGGATGCAGACCGGGTCGCGTCGGGTCCGTGGCAAGTGTGGGTGTGTGCGTGTGTGGTACACGGGGGTGTCCGTGCGCGAGTACACGGTATGAATGTGTGTAGGGCCAGTCTGTTGGCGAGCGATGGGGGTGCGTTGAGTTGGTCCGTAGCGGGCTCGCCGTGACCGGGACGTGCGTGTGGGCGTCGTGGGCGCGGCCAGAGCTGGCTGGACCGCGTAGATGGGGACGTGGGTTCATGCCCTGGGCGTCTCCATGGTTTAAAGCCCCACGTGTGCGTTGTAACAGAGGTGGCCGGAGTTTGTGCTCGCGAGAAAATTGGCCGTTCGTGCGGCAGGCGTTCGAGCGCCGGAAAATCACCTTGTTCATCCTCTCCAGTCTTTCTTCTTCTCTGATTCGTTAGAGCGAGTGCACAGAGAGAGAGAGGGAGCTCCGGTGAGAGGGAAGGCTGAGCTCCGGCGCCAACAGCGGGGCCGCGTTGGGGCGGCTTGGGTGTTTGGGGCGGCCACCTGGTGCTCCTCCGGCCCTAGGGGAGGGAACCCCTTCCCCAAGTCGTGCCTCCCCGCTCGGCCCGCCAAGCAGAACCTTTTGCTTGTTGGTTGCGCTCGTTGTATGTGTGTGTGTGTGTGTGTGAAACCCTTTCCCCTGGTGCTCCACAATGTTGCTCCAACTTCTCCTAGTCTCCGGTAGTTCTTTTGTCCTTGATGCGAAGCCCTGCTGGATCGGTGATTTTGTGTGTGTGGATACCTGTAAAGGGATAATAGCTTCAATCCTAGATCGTGAAAATTCTCGCGACTCGGAGATTTAAACCTACCTGCGGAAATCTGCACATCCACATCAACATCTCTTCTCCACTGCGTTTGTTGGTAACGATCTGATCTACCTCTTGCATCTTCATAGTGATCCTGGACGTGTACGTACATATGGTAAAATAAATAAATTATTTTGTACTACATTCCCTAACAGTCTGGCCTCTCTTGTGCTTCTCCTCGACGGCATGCTGGAGGCATCTAGTTGTGCACTTCCGGTTCTTGTTATCATGTTTGGCAGGTTTTGTCATGCTTCTATTTGATCATCTTGTATGAGGATTTGCACGGATCTGTTGGTCGTGTGGCTTTATTAAAATGCGGGTGAACGATGCGAAGGGCTAAAGGAATCAACATAAACGTCCTCTTCTCCCGAGTGAACAGGAGAATAGGGTACCTGTCTCCCGTCGATCGCGTCGCCGATCTGCCTCGCCTTCTGTGGCCTTAAGGCCACGGTGTCAGGGTGCATCCTGTCCCTTGCCGGCAGGAGGGCTCCGTTTTTAGAAATTTCTTTGAGTTTTGTCAGGTTTGTGTACTGCTCAGGGAGGCGACACGCTGATGGATCCCTGAAGAAGGAATAAGGTTCTCCCCGCCAAGTCCCCATCCCGGTGGTAACTCTAGCATCATCGGAGGGTGTGTGGAGGAGTGTCGCCGACGGATCTCGCAGGATTCGGTCGGTGGTTGTCTTTCGTGGATATGCTCAGATCCGATCTTCGTTCGTCTACGTTCGTGTGTCTTCAGGTTGGATCCTTCCGATTTACGTGTCTCTTTATCGGTGGCGGTAGCTGTTCTGATACGCTGATCCTATGGGACCTTAGCACGACGACTTCTTAATTGTCTACTACAATAAGTTTTGCCCTGCTCCAACGAGGGAGGGCGATGACAACAGCGCGCCTTCGCCTCGCTTCACTGCTTGTAGTCGTCGCTAGGTGGTTTACGAATTTGAATGTAATTATTATTTTATCTAGTGTTCGTTTTACTGCCATGATTCAATATGAATAGATTGCAAGGTTATCCGCAAAAAGAAAAACAAAGTGGGTGAGCCTCTGTTTCGAGATAAAATGCTTCTATCACAAGCTTTTTGCAAAGAAACAATTCATCTAATATTCTTTCTGGGGTTCAGGTAATAATCATTTCTTTTGTATATTCATGCATGTATCCATATAAGTTGGAGCTGAGTTTTGGAACCTGATCCCCGGTGTGCCCAGTTTCTAAAACATAGTTAAAATTGTATTTCAAGTTCTCAAGTGTTTGGATACAACTGGGCCACCTGATAAATTACCATTAAATAAACCGTCAATCGAACTTACAAGAGTTTTTAACAAAAAGTAAGCTAACAAAAAATATGCAGGATCGAGAACTAACAGCAACCGAAGCAATTTTCGTAGCAAAGGAGCCATAAATTACTTATTACGTGCACCAGAAAGCGAGAGATCACAACACTGACTCCACAACACTTACTCCGGGAAGAAACTTTTTGCACATTCAACTTTCACATTTCAATCCTGAGCACAATCGGGTCCCAACCATGGCATACTTCACGTGCATTGCAAGATAAACCTAGGTGTTCAACCCTAGTATCAAACATATATTGAATTGCCAGATAATCATCCATTGTTTCGGAGCAAAGGGAAAACTACCCAAAATTTTGATTTGTTATGAGAAATACGACACATCATAAAAACAAAAAGCATATAAGGTAAAATAAGTGTGATAAGGAAAGATATTGTCAATTATTTGGAACGCAGAAATACATTCACTGTTACATATGCTCCATTTATTTTATAGATTAAGATGCCTGTCTAGAAACTTAAACGAATCCTTGGTTTATGCAGTAATCTTCTGCGTCGTCACCCAATGTCTGACTTAGTTGTGGTTGTTCTCCGAGAACCGAGCCTGAAGGCAGTCTATTGTATTCTTTTCCACCTGAAACGCCCTGGCTAGAACATCATCTGATATTGGTGGTTTTGACCTAGACACTGCATTGGCAATTGTGATAGCCCCTCGAGTTCTGGCTGCTGAGCGTGGCAATTGCAACAGCGGGCTGCTGGGGGTTGGGGTTGAATTGGAAGTGGATGAGCCCCACGGGGAAGACAAACACATCACCTTTGTTGAGCACCTTGGAGAAGAACTTGTTTCTGTTGGGGGCGGGCAGGTTGGATGTGACAAAGCCAACGTACGGTGTCCCCTCGAGCACCGTGAGTATCTCAGTGGCGCGAGGGTGTGTATGTGGTGGGTTTTGACCCAAGGGAGCATAGTCGATGCACGCAATTGAGATGCCGAGGGTGTTGAGTGCAGCAATCTGCATGACATTGATCAAAGTGACGTTGGATCCAACCTTGTTGGTCACCCTAGGCTTGTCGAGGTTGGCTGCCTTGAAGAAGTCGTCCGCGTTAACTTCCATCGGGTTCTTGCAAATAAACCCATTGACACGCACTAGCGCATTGAGGAGATGTAACATGTAAGCTTAGGTATTAGAAAGTTGTTTCGACTTGCATATAATTTCCAGAAATTTATTTCATCATATGTATTTTGTGAAAACATGATGAGTGTAGTCATCTTTCCGTCGCGGTGGAATGTTCAGAATGGTATGGCGATCCAATCGACCCTACCTCAAATCTGGTGACTCACTGTATTGCTTGCACCTATCTTCTACACGCAACAAAGTCCTCCTTTCATCATCTCTTCCTGCGGGTAGGGTGAGAGCTCCTTGGTTAGGTAGAGGGTCCTCTCTTACAATAGTTGGGTTGTGTCGACGCGATGAAGTCCAGTCTTTTCTTCAAGGTGGTGTGTGGTTGAATGTCGTCGTCGGTCCTGGTTGAGTCTTCAGGTGGTCCAGCCTCTCATGTGCTTCCTCTTGGCGGCATGCTGGAGGCGTCTAATTGAGCCCTTCCGGTGGTTGTTAGCGTGTTTGGCTTGGTTTGCCGCGCTTTATTTGATCATCTTGTATGATGATTTCCTCAACACCATATATCGTTCAGCCAAGCGGCCGAAGTCCGTTTTGTGATAAAATGCTTCTATGACAGGCTTGTTACAAAGAAACAACTCAAATTATATTCATTTTGGGGGGTTTTAGGTAACAATCTTTTCTTCTGTAAATAATATTTTCTTTTGTATATTTGTGCACGTTTTCTATATGTATGTTGGAGCTAATTTTTGGAATCTGGTCTCCGGTGTGCCTAGTTTCTAAAACTTAGTAAAAATCAAATTTTAGTTCTCAACTTAAGAAAAACAAAAATAATGCTTATAAGTATTTTGATAAAATGAGCCACCTCATCAAATTTCCATTAAAGCAACCGTCAATTGAACTTACAAGAGTTTTGATCCAAAAGGAAGCTAAAATATTACATGCAGGAACCGTAAATTTCTTATGGCATGCACTAGAAAGCGAGAGAGCAGAACAACAACTCCGGGAAGCACACCCAATGACACACCTCGCATGCCTCTTTTGTTAAAGTAAACAGCACACCCAATGACTGGGCTGGGTAGCCACTCATAAACTGATTAATTTCTTGGAGCTGTGTGTGTAGTTTTGATATAGAAAAGATGTTTCCATCAGACAAATAAAATGCTTCCAGAAAGAAGAAGACAAGCCCCAGCATCATCCTGGTGGACGACATGAGAGGCTATCTCCTCCGCCGGCCCTAGACCCACACACTCTCCGCCTCCCTGGTACCCATCGATCGGCACCACGCCGAGCAAAGCCCCGGGAGATAGTAGGCGATAGTGGGATGTCCCTTCTCTCCGCTCCACCCCCTTGTCTCTGTAGGCTAACCGTAGCACCTCACACCACTGCCGCGGTTATCCCCAGCCTTCAGAGGTGGGCCGCTGACGTGAGATTTTGTGGCACGCCCAGTCGGGTCATGGTTCACTTGGTTTGTGCGTGGATCAGTGAACTTTGCCTGGAGCCGGTCCTCTCCCAGATCAGGCAGTATCGTGGTCGTTGACCTGTGAGGGGTGATTGCGGTTAGACGGGATGTGGCTGCCCATAGCCTCTCATGGGTGAGGTTCCACCGCAGGTGAGATACTCCCTGCCCCGTCCGGAATGGTCAGGTGGGTTCGTTGGCGGTCTTAGGCCCAATCAGATCTGGTCATGGTCGTGGACTTGTGCCAGGTCGAGCCTCACTATGGTTTGATGGCTTTCTCCGGTGACCTCATACCAATAGCTTGGTGGCGGGGCATGGGATTGTGGTGTCGTACATTGAGGCAATGGCCCTGGACGGCAGGCTGGATGTCTGGCGAGGGTGCGGGACTGTCCAACCGAAAGTTTGGCGCCTCTATGCTGGTGGAGGCGATGTCTTGGTAGTCACGTCCCTCTTGGGCTCGTCGCCATTGTTCTCCCGCCCTCCCAGCTCAGGGTGAAAACCCTTGTCCGCCCCAGCGGACACGGTGATGGCGGTGCAATGCGTCATGACCATGTTGGGTTCGTCATCGGTGAGTGTAGTCATCTTTCCGTCGCGGTGGCATGTTCAGAATGGTATGGCGATCCAATCGACCCTACCTTAAATCTAGTGACTCACTGTATTGCTTGCACCTGTAACACCCCCAGTGGTTAGCCACAGTAATCCCATTTTGATAATGCCAAGTCAGCATGATTAACAGTGCATGATCATCATTAGCATTACATTGCATTTCAACTCCTAAGTCAAAATTCAAATTTAAATGAAAGTGAAATATAAAAGTTGTCCAAACCTGAAAACTAAAATGTGCCTCATGTTGCAAATATTCCCAAAGCATTTATAAAAATGATTGCAACATTTGTTGGAATTGTAAAAGGACTCGAACAACAAGAAACAGCAACAACATAGCACTATTTAATCCATTTCAAATTAAATAAAATCCAAACAAAAAGATATGGACGCCAAACCAATTTCTAGCAGTGACTAATTTTGCACTGTTAATATTTGGACCAGTCTCATATTTTACAAAAGTCCAGAAGTAGCCTAGACATTTTTGCAAAACAGAGAAAAGAATAAATAAAAAGAAAAAGATAAAAGAAAACAAAACAGAAAAAGAAAGCAAAAGAGAAAATAAAAAGGCCCCTCTCCTCCCGGGCCTCGGCCCAGCCCATGCAGGACGGCCCATCCCACTCCCTTAACCCCTGGTGCCGAAACCTAGCCACCGACACCCCCATTCCCCCCCACTTCGCTCTCCCCCCCCGGATCCAGGAGGGATCGAGCCGCGCCCCGCCGCCGGACTTCGACGCCGCCGTCGCCCCTGGACCCCGTGCCCCTCCTCTCTCTCGCGCGACGGCCGCCTGGGGCCGTGGCCTCGCCTCGCCGCCGGACACGTCCTCGACGCCGCCGTCCCTTCGCACCTCGCCAGCGTCGCCGCCACACCGGACTGCCCCGTCATCGCCTCTCCCTCGCCGGTCGCCGTCGTGCCTCGCCGCCCCGTTCCCCTGCACCGCAAGTGAGGCCCCGGCCTCTGCCTCCCTCTCCCCCCGCCGTACCCGCTTGCCGTCGCTGCCGCCCCGCGCCCGCCCGCTCGCCCACCTCGCACGCACGCGCGCGCCAGGGCCGCACCTCGCCCGTGCTCACCGCGGCCGTTCCCCGCGCCGCACCCCCGCACGCCCGTAGCCCCGATCCGCCTCGCTGCGCCGCCTGCCTCGCCGTGCTGCCGCTCCTCCGCCTACTGCCGCGTTGTTGCTGCTGCTCGCCGGCCTCCGCTGCCTGGCCTCGCCCCGCCGCCTCGCCCCTCACTGCCGGCCCGCGCCTGGGCCCGCGCCTGGCCGCGCCCGGCGCCCGCTCGCCCCTGGCCAGCGCCGCGCCACGCGCTCGTGCCGCTGTGGCCCCCTGGGCCACTGCCAGGTGGGGCCCAACCCCCCTGGCCCGATGACGTGTGGGGCCTAGCCCCAGGATTTTTAAAAAAAAATGAGGAAATGAAAATAGAAATATAAATAATAAAATTAATAATTAGTGAATTAATTAATTTAATTAAACCTGTTTAATTAGTCTAATTAATTAGTTAGTTTAATTAATCAGTAATTAATTAGCTAAAACCTAATTAAACCTAACAGAGTATGACAGGTGGGACCCACTGGTCCTGACGTCATGCTGACGTCATGCTGACGACAGCATTCACTATTTCGGATAATTTTAATTTAAACAATTAATTAAATTCCAGAAATTAATAAAAACTTTAGAAAATCATATTAAATAATCCGTAACTCCGATGAAAATACTTTATACATGAAATTTGCTCAAAACGACGAGACGAATTCAGATACGCGGTCCGTTCGTCCGTCACACGTCCCTAACTATCCGAACATGCAACCGTTCCTCTCCGGTCAACTGTCTGACAAATGTCCGGGACCGGGAAAACATTCCCGGATGGATTTCTCCTTCCTCGGTGACGTGCAACCAGACGTTAGGACACACCCGACACTGCACATTGTCATGTCATGCTTTGTGTTACTTGTGTTTGCTCTATATTTATACTGTTTCCTCCCCCTCTTCTCTCTCGATAGCCCACGACCCCGACGTCGTCCCTGAGGCCGATGCAGCTCCGGAGACCGAAGACACCATAGACGACCTTGCCTTTCCCGCCGAGCAACCAGGCAAGCCCCCCCTTGAGCATACCGATATCGCCCATTCTATTTCTCATGCTTGCATTAGAATTGATGCTGCTATTGCTTTACCTATTCTGATGCATAGCCTGTTTATTGTAACCTGCTGTGGATAATTACCTGCATATCCTAAAACTGCTTAGTATAGGCTGGGTAGAGACCTATCAGTGACCCCACTTATCCCGACTGCCGCGCTGGATCGTCAGAAGACCCGATCAACGGGATTGAAGACCAGGACCCGACACCGCACATCACCCCCCCCCCCCTTAGTTGTAACGACACTGCAGCGTTACTATCGAGTGCCGAGGGTGAAACCTCATGTAGCACTTCTGATGTTAACTCTGTAGAGTAGCTATTCGGTCGTGGTCATCGAGGGTGATTCCTCCTTCGCCACTTCCGGTAACGGCGCTGTCGTGCAACACATCAAGTGTGAACCCATCGAGGGTGAATCCTCCGAGTTCACCTTGACAGACACATCGAGTAGGAATCCAACGAGGGTGATACCTCGGATTCCCCTGATGTTATGGACACACGGATACTTGGACTTTACACTGTTCCTTGGATAGGCGGGTCGGCCCTGAGGGGTACCCGCGTGCGCCTAAGTGGCGAGTGTTGTGAAGACGGGTGCCTGTGTGGTGCCCGAGTGATGAATACGAGGCGCGGCCGGGCATTCTTAACCCTTGCAGCAAGTCCTCGAGACGGGGCGACGGGGTCACATCTTTCGTGAGTCTCTGCTCGTTACCGCAAGCCCTAGTCCTAACGATTTGGATATTTGATCCGAGCAGGCCTCTGGTCTGATAGCACTAACCATCACGTGGGCATAGTATGGGCGTTCTGCATCGTAGCATCAGCCGAAAGCTCTGTCAGATGTCTAGTTCAGCCTTGCGGCCGGGACGGACCGGCGCCCCCCTGGTGCCTGGCTTCCCCCTGCACGCAACGACTCGGAGTGCACAGGGCGATGGCCCAAGACCTCTGAGCGCTTAGGATGTAGACCGACGGGGACCTCTCTGCTGAGCTGTAGGTAGGGCTGCGATGTGTCGTTTGACCGAGGCCGGGCATGACCCAGGAAAGTGTGTCCGGCCAGAGTTAATCGAGCGTGTTGGGTAAGTTGGTGCACCCCTGCAGGGAAGAATACTTCTATCGATAGCCGGTCCTACGGTAAAGGACACTCGGAGTTGTATCCTGATTGATACAATTTAGAATTGGATACTTGGATACTATGGCTCTGGGATTGCTTCTCGCAGGGAGTCGAGAAGGGATCTCCGGACAAGGTTGATGACTGTATGGCTCTGGGATTGCTTTCTCGCAGGGAGTCGAGAAAGGATCTCTGGGTGAGGATGAGAATTAATGATACTGCTACATTATATTATACTGTTCTACCCTCTTCTATTTCTGCAAGACCGCTGAAGATGCTAGTCTTCGATAGGACTAGGCCTTCTCTCTATTCTGGCATTTCTGCAGCCCAGTCCACATATACAGCCTCCCTTTGATAATGTTGCATATGTAGTGTAAATCCTTGCTTGCTGAGTACTTCTGAGTACTCACGGTTGCTTTGTTTTCCTTTTCTCCCCATATCAGTTTGTCGTAACAAGATGACGGAGCCCCTGATACAGCTGCCCTGCCGTCGATCGTCTACTACTACTACCCAGAGGATGGATACTACTACAAGTTGACTGACGACCAGGAGTAGGATCGGAGGGTCCCAGGCAGGAGGCCTACGCCTTTCGATCGTAGTGTTTTATTTTGCCCCGCCTTTCTAAAGGCCTTTCTGTTTCTCTTTTAATATCTGTACTCAGATATCTGATGCTTCCGCTGATACTTGTTCGCAAGTTTATGTATTCGAGCCCTCGAGGCCCCTGGCTTGTAATATAAAGCTTGTATGACTTTATTTATGTTTTAGAGTTGTGTTGTGATATCTTCCCGTGAGTCCTTAGGCTTGATCGTGTGCATTTGCGTGTATGATTAGTGCACGATCGGGCCGGGGGCGTCACAAGTTGGTATCAGAGCCGACTGCCTCTAGGAATCCCCCTTTCCAACTCCTTGGCCGAAGTTGAGTTTAGTAATCGAAAACTGTTTTACTAACTTGGCTGTGTGGCTTACGGGCCCACGTCGCCAATTGGGTGGTATTAGTATCTTTTACTCCTTGACCTTTACTCTGGGACTCTGACCTCTCTTCTATTCGGGTTAAAATTTTACTAACTCCAACATTAGGATCTCATGATCACATCCACCCGGTGTTCTGAAATATTCCCCCTTGCTTCAAGATTGTGGGCCAGGTTCTGCTTACAGGATCCTTTTATCGAGGGCACCCTCTGTTGTCACTTGCAGATTCCTCGCTCCAATAGTTTTCTCCGACGTTGATGTAGCCTTTGCTATGTCTCGTTGTGTACTTCCATACCGCGTGCCTGCGCGCCGCCTAGAATGTCTAGCTTCTAAATTTGCGCCGTTGTGCTGTCCACATGTACCCGACTCTGTGCATGGATTGGTATGTCTTTCAACGACTACTATTTTACCTCTAATGCCCTTCCTGTTCATCTCTCGTGTTACGTCCTGAATAACTCCTTACACATGCAGTCTTTCTTGCTAAACTGCCCCTGTTGATTTGGCAGGATGGCTGACGATCTTCCACCTCCACCCTATATTGCCACAATGATGCAGCAGTTTGAATTGAATCGTCAGCTCAACGAGAGTCTGGTAAGACGTTTGGAACGCAACGAGGCTCGCCAGGAGCCTGGACCGATCTCGCTGCCAGAATTTGTGCGCCTCAATCCGTCCGTTTTCCGCAACTCCACCAATCCTATGGATGCTGATGATTGGCTTCGTGACATCCTGTTTGAAATGGAGTCAGCTAATGTTGCCCCTGACAGTTACGTCACTTTTGCGACATTCCACCTGAAGTGTCCAGCTGCTCAATGGTGGGAAAGCCACAAGGCTATGTTGCCTGCGGAGACTGTAGCCACTTGGCAGGAATTCCAGTCAGCTTTTCGTGCACGTTACATTCCTCAAGGTCTGATCGACCAGAAGAAGCAGGAGTTCCTCAAACTCTCACAGGGCACAATGACTGTGGATGAATACCAGAGGAAATTTCTTGAATTGTCCCGCTATGCTGCGGATGACGTCGACACCAACACACGCAAGCAGGAGAAATTCCGTGAAGGACTGCGTACGGATATAAAACTTGCACTTGCTGTCCATGATTTCACAGATTTCGCAACGCTTGTCAGCAAATCTTTCCAAGTTGAAACAGCTCTGACTGAGTACCAGGAGTCACTCAAGCGCACTCATGAAGCTGGCTCATCCTCGGGTCAGCCTATTCAGAAACGTCGAGTCTGGATCCCACACAATGTTCATCATCAACCTGCTCCAACACCAAGGCCGTCTTATGTTGCACCTCGCCTGCCTTCACCGCCGAGACAGCTAACGGTTCATGATGGGCCGCCTAATGTTATGGCTTCTCCTCAGGATGTACCACGTCCTCCTGATGGTCGTACGAAGGGCCATCGAACCCATCGTTGCAGAAATCGTAAGGCCAGGATGTCTGCTATGGACCGAGGCCAGGTTACTCACGTCAAAATGGGAGAAGCTCGTGAGTCTCCAAAAATTGTGATGGGAACTCTGTCAGTTAATTCAGTTGCAGCTTCTGTTCTCTTTGATTCCGGGGCATCACATTCCTTTGTGTCTCAATAATTTGCTCAGCGACATGAGCTACCTCTAGAGTTATTGCCCACACCATTAGAGATTATCACTCCCCGTTCTAGGTGGCAAACCAAGATGGTAAGTCACAACAATCAGATCAAAATTGAAGGGTTGACGTTCTCCGCTTCCCTTATTGCTCTTGGACCTTCCGACATAGACATCATTCTCGGTATGGACTGGTTGATAGCCCATAATGCTTTGATTGACTGTGCTACTAAGACAGTCCAGCTCACACACCCATCTGGCCAGATAGTCAAATACTCAGCCCGAATAGCTCAAGATGCTGAGAGCCAGATATATGTTCTGAATGCATTGAATGCTTCACCTCTTGAAGGCATCGAGAACGTTCCAGTTGTTCATGATTTTCAAGATGTATTTCCAGAAGAACTTCCAGGAATACCCCCTGCTAGAGCTGTTGAGTTTGTCATCGACTTGAAACCAGGCACAACTCCTATTGCGAAGCGTCCTTACAAGATGCCTCCGCACCACCTTCTTGAACTTAAGGAGGAAATCGACACGTCACTTAAGAAAGGTTTCATCCGGCCCAGTTCCTCCGCTTGGGGAGCACCTTCACTCTTCGTTAAGAAGAAGGATGGAACTAACCGATTGGTTCAGGATTATCGACCCATTAACCAAGCCACCATCCAGAACAAATATCCGCTTCCTCGGATCAATGATTTGTATGATCAGCTTGCCGGTTCCTCAGTATTCTCTAAGCTTGATTTGAGGTTGGGTTACCATCAGATCCGTGTTCGTGAAGAGGATATTCCGAAGACTGCATTTGTTACTCATTATGGCTCCTACGAGTACACGGTCATGTCCTTCGGCTTAACCAATGCTCCAGCCACATTCTTCCGTCTGATGAATTACATCTTCATGGATTACCTCGACAAATTTGTCGTGGTATATCTGGATGATATTCTGGTATATTCGAAGAATAAGGAAGAACATGCTGAACACCTCCGTCTTGTACTGGAAAGGCTCCGAGAACACCAGTTGTATGCCAAGTACTCCAAATGTGAATTCTGGCTATCTGAAGTAACGTACCTCGGTCATGTGATTTCCAAAGATGGAATTGCCGTTAACCCAGAACGAGTTCAGGCTATTCTGGACTGGACTCCTCCGAAGAACGTCAAGCAAGTGAGAAGTTTTCTCGGCCTTGCAAGCTATTGCCGTCGATTTGTCGAGAACTTTTCCAAGATTGCTAAGCCTTTTACTGATCTGCTTCACAAGGGCGTTAAGTTCGAATGGACAGACAATTGTCAGGAAAGTTTTCAAGCACTCAAAGACAAGCTAACATCTGCCCCAGTACTATCTCCTCCAGATACCCGCAAAGACTTTGTGATCTATTGTGACGCATCCCGTGAAGGATTAGGCTGTGTCCTAATGCAAGAGCGTAAAGTGATTGCTTATGGCTCTCGTCAGTTGCGCCCACATGAAGAGAACTATCCGGTACATGATTTAGAACTAGTTGTTGTCATCTATGCACTGCAGTTGTGGCGACATTACCTTCTTGGTAATCGTTGCGAGATCTACACGGATCATAAAAGTCTGAAGTACTTGTTCACTCAACCATCTCTAAACCTCCGTCAGCAAAGATGGATGGAGGCCATGGCGGACTATGATTTGGGTATTTCTTATACCCCTGGCAAGGCTAACGTGATGGCTGATGCCTTAAGCCGCAAGTCCTATTGCGACAACCTCATGGTTAGGCGAGCTCAACCTCGTCTTTTCGAAGAACTGTGCAAGCTGAATCTGTGTATTGTTCCGCAGGGATCTCTTAATAACCTTGTGATACAACCAGATCTTGAGAAAGCTGTTAAGGATGCACAAGCTAAAGATGCTGAAGTTGATCTTATGAAGAAAGACCTTCACCTTGTAAAGTACAAGGATTTCTCGCTGTCTGAAGATGGAACCTTGTATTTTAGAAACCGCATTGTCGTACCTCGCTTCGAGCTTATGACTGACAAAGTCATGAAGGAGGCACATGATACCCCGCTGTCTATTCATCCGGGTAGCACCAAGATGTATCGTGATCTCCGTCAAAGGTACTGGTGGTCTAGAATGAAGCAGGACATTGCTCGCTATGTTGCTAAATGTGATGTGTGTCGTCACGTTAAAGCAGAACATCAGAAACCAGCTGGAATTCTGCAACCACTTCCTATTCCTCTATGGAAATGGGATAAGGTTCAGATGGATTTCGTTACAGGACTTCCCAGGTCACAGAAGGGTCACGATGCTATTCTTGTCGTCGTCGACCAACTCTCTAAAGTTGCACACTTTCTGCCTGTCAAAGAAACTATCACTGCTAGTCAGTTAGCAGAGTTGTATATCTCCAGAATTGTATCACTCCACGGTATTCCGAAGGAGATCAGTTCGGACCGTGGCGGTCTTTTCACTTCCAAATTCTGGGAAAGTTTTCAAACAGCTATGGGAACTCATATTACCTGGAGTTCAGCTTATCACCCCCAATCCCGAGGCCAAGTTGAACGAGTAAATCAGGTTCTTGAAGACATGCTTCGGGCTTGTGTTATTTCTTTCGGCAAGAAGTGGGAAGAATCTCTCCCGTATGCTGAGTTCTCGTATAACAACAGCTATCAAGCCAGCTTGAAAATGGCCCCCTCGAAGTTCTATATGGACGTAAGTGTCGAACCCCTCTGAATTGGTCAGAAACTGGGGAACGACCGCTCGTGGGTCCGGATATTATCCAACAAGCCGAAGAACAAGTTCGTATTGTCCGGGAAAATCTCAAGGCGGCTCAGGACCGCCAGAAGAGCAACTATGATCGCAAACGATGGGGTTTGACTTATCAACCTGGTGATCAAGCTTATCTGCGAGTCACCCCGATGAAAGGCACTCACCGTTTTGGAATCAAGGGCAAGCTAGCTCCACGCTACATTGGTCCTTTCCGCATTATTGCTAGACGTGGTCAGGTGGCGTATAAATTGGAGTTGCCACCGCAATTCTCTCATATCCACGACGTTTTCCATGTGTCGCAACTTCGTCAATGCTTCAAAGAATCTCCGCACCGAGCTGTGGATCACGAGGTGCTCGAATTGCAAGATGACCTATCTTATAAGGAGCATCCGATCCGCATTCTCGATGAAGCTGAACGTCGGACCCGTCAGAAGGTTACCAAGTTCCTCAAAGTGCAGTGGTCAAATCATACTGAAGATGAAGCCACTTGGGAACGCGAGGATAATCTTCGTGCGGAATACCCCGAACTTTTTCCTTCTACCTCTTAATTCTCGGGACGAGAATTCTTGTTAGTAGAGGAGATTTGTAACACCCCCAGTGGTTAGCCACAGTAATCCCATTTTGATAATGCCAAGTCAGCATGATTAACAGTGCATGATCATCATTAGCATTATATTGCATTTCAACTCCTAAGTCAAAATTCAAATTTAAATGAAAGTGAAATATAGAAGTTGTCCAAACCTGAAAACTAAAATGTGCCTCATGTTGCAAATATTCCCAAAGCATTTATAAAAATGATTGCAACATTTGTTGGAATTGTAAAAGGACTCGAACAACAAGAAACAGCAGCAACATAGCACTATTTAATCCTTTTCAAATTAAATAAAATCCAAACAAAAAGATATGGACGCCAAACCAATTTCTAGTAGTGACTAATTTTGCACTGTTAATATTTGGACCAGTCTCTTATTTTACAAAAGTCCAGAAGTAGCCTAGACATTTTTGCAAAACAGAGAAAAGAATAAATAAAAAGAAAAAGATAAAAGAAAACAAAACAGAAAAAGAAAGCAAAAGAGAAAATAAAAAGGCCCCCCTCCTCCCGGGCCTCGGCCCAGCCACATGCCAGGCCGGCCCATCCCCACTCCCTTAACCCCTGGTGCCGAAACCCTAGCCACCGACACCCCCATTCCCCCCACTCTCTCGCTCTCCCCCCCCCCCCGATCCAGGAGGGATCGAGCTGTGCCCCGCCGCCGGACTTCGATGCCGCCGTCGCCCCTGGACCCCGTGCCCCTCCTCTCTCTCGCGCGACGGCCGCCTGGGGCTGTGGCCTCACCTCACCGCCGGACACGTCCTCGACGCCGCCGTCCCTTCGCACCTCGCCAGCGTCGCCGCCACACCGGACTGCCCCGTCATCGCCTCTCCCTCGCCGGTCGCCGTCGTGCCTCGCCGCCCCGTTCCCCTGCACCGCAAGTGAGGCCCCGGGCTCTGCCTCCCTCTCCCCCCGCCGTACCCGCTTGCCGTCGCTGCCGCCCCGCGCCCGCCCGCTCGCCCGCCTCGCACGCACGCGTGCGCCAGGGCCGCATCTCGCCCGTGCTCACCGCGGCCGTTCCCCGCGCCGCACCCCCGCACGCCCGTAGCCCCGCTCCGCCTCGCCGCGCCGCCTGCCTCGCCGTGCTGCCGCTCCTCCGCCTATTGCCGCGCTGTTGCTGCTGCTCGCCGGCCTCCGCTGCCTGGCCTCGCCCCGCCGCCTCGCCCCTCACTGCCGGCCCGTGCCTGGGCCCGCGCCTGGCCGCGCCCGGCGCCCGCTCGCCCCTGGCCAGCGCCGCGCCACGCGCTCGTGCCGCTGTGGCCCCCTGGGCCACTGCCAGGTGGGGCCCAACCCCCCTGGCCCGATGACGTGTGGGGCCTAGCCCCAGGATTTTTTTTAAAAAAAAGGAAATGAAAATAGAAATATAAATAATAAAATTAATAATTAGTGAATTAATTAATTTAATTAATCATGTTTAATTAGTCTAATTAATTAGTTAGTTTAATTAATTAGCTAAAACCTAATTAATCCTAACAGAGTATGACAGGTGGGACCCACTGGTCCTAACGTCATGCTGATGTCATGCTGACGTCAGCATTCACTATTTCGGATAATGTTAATTTAAATAATTAATTAAATTCCAGAAATTAATAAAAACTTTAGAAAATCATATTAAATAATCCGTAACTCCGATGAAAATACTTTATACATGAAAGTTGCTCAAAACGACGAGACGAATTCAGATACGCGGTCCGTTCGTTCGTCACACGTCCCTAACTATTCGAACATGCAACCGTTCCTCTCCGGTCAACTGTCTGAACAATGTCCGGGACCGGGAAAACATTCCCGGATGGATTTCTCCTTCCTCGGTGACGTGCAACCATACGTTAGGACACACCCGACACTGCACATTGTCATGTCATGCTTTGTGTTGCTTGTGTTTGCTCTATATTTATACTGTTTCCTCCCCCTCTTCTCTCTTGATAGCCCCCGACCCCGACGTCGTCCCTGAGGCCGACGCAGCTCCGGAGACCGAAGACACCATGGACGACCTTGCCTTTGCCGCCGAGCAACCAGGCAAGCCCCCCCCTTGAGCATACCGATATCGCCCATTCTATTTCTCATGCTTGCATTAGAATTGCTGCTGCTATTGCTTTACCTATTCTGATGCATAGCCTGTTTATTGTAACCTGCTGTGGATAATTACCTGCATATCCTAGAACTGCTTAGTATAGGCTGGGTAGAGACCTATCAGTGACCCCACTTATCCCGACTGCCGCGCTGGATCGTCAGAAGACCCGATCAACGGGATTGAAGACCAGGACCCGACACCGCACATCACCCCCCCCCCTTAGTTGTAACGACACTGCAGCGTTACTATCGAGTGCCGAGGGTGAAACCTCATGTAGCACTTCTGATGTTAACTCTGTAGAGTAGCTATTCGGTCGTGGTCATCGAGGGTGATTCCTCCTTCGCCACTTCCGGTAACGACGCTGTCGTGCAACACATCAAGTGTGAACCCATTGAGGGTGAATCCTCCGAGTTCACCTTGACAGACACATCGAGTAGGAATCCAACGAGGGTGATACCTCAGATTCCCCTGATGTTATGGACACACGGATACTTGGACTTTACACTGTTCCTTGGATAGGCGGGTCGGCCCTGAGGGGTACCCGCGAGCGCCTAAGTGGCGAGTGTTGTGAAGGCGGGTGCCTGTGTGGTGCCCGAGTGATGAATACGAGGCGCGGCAGGGCATTCTTAACCCTTGCAGCAAGTCCTCGAGACAGGGCGATGGGGTCACATCTTTCGTGAGTCTCTGCTTGTTACCGCAAGCCCTAGTCCTAACGATTTGGATATTTGATCCGAGCAGGCCTCTGGTCTGATAGCACTAACCATCACGTGGGCATAGTATGGGCGTTCTGCATCGTAGCATCAGCCGAAAGCTCTGTCAGACGTCTAGTTCAGCCTTGCGGCCGGGACGGACCGGCGCCCCCCTGGTGCCTGGCTTCCCCCTGCACGCAACGACTCGGAGTGCATAGGGCGATGGCCCAAGACCTCTGAGCGCTTAGGATGTAGACCGACGGGGACCTCTCTGCTGAGCTATAGGTAGGGCTGCGATGTGTCGTTTGACCGAGGCCGGGCATGACCCAGGAAAGTGTGTCCGGCAAGAGTTAATCGAGCGTGTTGGGTAAGTTGGTGCACCCCTGCAGGGAAGAATACTTCTATCGATAGCCGGTCCTACGGTAAAGGACACTCGGAGTTGTATCCTGATTGATACAATTTAGAATTGGATACTTGGATACTATGGCTCTGGGATTGCTTCTCGCAGGGAGTCGAGAAGGGATCTCCGGACGAGGTTGATGACTGTATGGCTCTGGGATTGCTTTCTCGCAGGGAGTCGAGAAAGGATCTCTGGGTGAGGATGAGACTTAATGATACTGCTACATTATATTATACTGTTCTACCCTCTTCTATTTCTGCAAGACCGCTGAAGATGCTAGTCTTCGATAGGACTAGGCCTTCTCTCTATTCTGGCATTTCTGCAGCCCAGTCCACATATACAGCCTCCCTTTGATAATGCTGCATATGTAGTGTAGATCCTTGCTTGCTGAGTACTTCTGAGTACTCACGGTTGCTTTGTTTTCCTTTTCTCCCCATATCAGTTTGTCGTAACAAGATGACGGAGCCCCTGATACAGCTGCCCTGCCGTCGATCGTCTACTACTACTACCCAGAGGATGGATACTACTACGAGTTGACTGACGACCAGGAGTAGGATCGGAGGGTCCCAGGCAGGAGGCCTACGCCTTTCGATCGTAGTGTTTTATTTTGCCCCGCCTTTCTAAAGGCCTTTCTGTTTCTCTTTTAATATCTGTACTCAGATATCTGATGCTTCCGCTGACGCTTGTTCGCAAGTTTATGTATTCGAGCCCTCGAGGCCCCTGGCTTGTAATATAAAGCTTGTATGACTTTATTTATGTTTTAGAGTTGTGTTGTGATATCTTCCCGTGAGTCCTTAGGCTTGATCGTGTGCATTTGCGTGTATGATTAGTGCACGATCGGGCCGGGGGCGTCACAACACCTATATTGTACACGCAACAAAGTCCTCCTTTCATCATCTCTTCCCGCTGGTAGGGTGAACGCTCCTTGGTTAGGCAGAGGGTCTCTCTTACAGTAGTTGGGTGGTGTCGATGTGACGAAGTACAGTGCTTTCTTCAAGGTGGTGTGTGGTTGAATGTCGTCGTCGGTCCGGGTTGAGTCTTCAGGTGGTCCAGCCTCTCATGTGCTTCCTCTCGGCGGCATGCTGGAGGCGTCTAATTGGGCACTTCCGGTGGTTGTTAGCGTGTTTGGCTTGGATTGCCATGCTTTCTATGATCGTCTTGTATGATGATTTCCTCAACACCATATATCGTTCAGCCAAGCGGCCGAAGTCCGTTTTGTGATAAAAATGCTTCTATGACAGGCTTGTTACAAAGAAACAACTCAAATAATAATCATTTTGGGAGGGGGGCGAGGGGGGTGGGGGGGTTAGGTAACGATCTTCTCTTCTGTAAATAATATTTTCTTTTGTATATTTGTGCATGTTTTCTATATGTATGTTGGAGCTAATTTTTGGAATCTGGTCTCCGGTGTGCCCAGTTTCTAAAACTTAGTAAAAATCAAATTTGTAGTTCTCAACTTAAGAAAAACAAAAATAATGCTTATAAGTATTTTGATAAAACGAGCCACCTCATCAAATTTCCTTTAAAGCAACCGTCAATTGAACTTACAAGAGTTTTTAACCAAAAGGAAGCTAAAATATTACATGCTGGAACCATAAATTTCTTATGGCATGCACCAGAAAGCTAGAGAGCAGAACAATGACTCCAGGAAGCAACTTTGCTCATTCAACTTTCACATTTAAATCCTGAGCACAATCGGGCTCCAACCATCGCATACTTCGCATGTATTGCAAGATAATCCTAGGTGTTCAACCCTAGCATCAAACATATACAGGATTACAAGATAATCATGTATTGTTTCCTTTTTTAACCTATTCATCTCTTGTTTCGGAACAAGGGGAAAAGAACCCAAAATATTGATTTTTCTTATGAGAAATACTACACATTAGAACCAAAAAAGCATATGAGATTATATCAGTGTGATAAAAAATGATATTGACAATTATTCAGAAGGTAGAAATACATTCACTCATTACAGACACACAATGGAATGACATATGCTCCATTTATTTTATAGATTAGGATGCATATCTAGAAACTCAAACATGTCCTTAATTTGCGCATTGGTCCTCCATGTAATCAGCCAATGTTTCATTTAGTTGTGGTTGTTCTCCCAGAACTGAGCCTGGAGCCAGTCTATTGTATTCTTTTCCACCTGAAACGCCTTGGCAAGAACATCATCGGATATTTGTGGGTCTGACCAAAACACCGCATTGGCAACTGTGATAGCCCCTAGGTTTTAGCTGCTAAGCGCGGTAATTGCAACGGCAGGCTTGTGGGGGTTGGGGTTGAATTGGAAGTGGATGAGCCCCACGGGGAAGAAAAACACATCACCTTTGTTGAGCACCTTGGAGAGGAACTTGTTTCTGTTTGGGGCAGGCTGGTTGGATGTGACAAAGCCAACTTACAGTGTCCCCTCGAGCACCGTGAGGATCTCAGTGGCGCGAGGGTGCGTATGTGGTGGGTTCTGACCCAAGGGAGCATAGTCGATGCGCGCAATTGAGATGCCGAGGGTGTTGAGTCCAGCAATCTGCATGGCGTTGATCAAAGTGACGTTGGATCCACTAGTAGAAAACAAGGCTTTGGTTCAGTCAGGAACCGGGACACATGGGGGCATACGTCCCGGTTCGTGCGCCCAGGGGGCTGGCCGGGGCTCGCGGGGCATTGGTCCCGGTTCATCTGGACCCTTTGGTCCCGGTTCCAGACACGAACCGGGACCAATGGGCCTCGCTCCTGGCCCACATCCATTGGTCCCGGTTCGTGGCTGGAACCGGGACCAAAGGGTGGCCTTTAGTCCCGGTTCCAACCACGAACCGGGACCAATGTTGTGCCTATATATACCCCTCGCCCGCGAGCACAGCACTCCACTACTCTGTTTTTTCTGGCGAGCGAGGGGAGGTGTTTGTGGTGCTCTAGCTCACCTCCTATGCACATGAGGTGTTCGATGAAATGCCCGAGCAACACTACTTAAGCTTTCTCCTCTCCAAACTCGACCTTCAAGCTCCATTTTCCTCAAGATTTGTCTAGGTTTAGCGGTCCGTCACGTCCCGTCCCCGTCTTCACCGTCGTCGATCGCCCGCGCCGATCTTGTCGCCGGCATAACCGTGGTGAGCCTCTTGTTCTTATCTTCTTTCTAAAAGAAAAAAAATTCTTACTTGTATGATTTACATAGATACTTGTATAATTTTCTTACTTTTATTATTGTTTGTTATTATATAGTAAGATGGTTTTGGTATCCACCCCCGTCGGCCCTCGTCCTGTCTGTGATTCGGATGTGGTATATATTATATTTTATAACTATTTGGTTCATTTGTTGTTTATGACAATTATGCCGACCAACGTGACATAGATTTTTTTTATCTAGGAGGTATGTGAACCGGAAATTCCAACCGACCCTATTGTCGAGAGGTTAAATTTAGTCGAAGAAGAAAACAATTACTTGACGGAAAAATTGAAAAAAATTGAGGAGGAGAATATGATATTGGAGTTGCATGTTGCGGATGTCGTCGATGATCACAAGATCAAGATGGATGCAATGCGCTTCAAGATTAGAAAGTATAGAAAATATGCCATTCATACCGAGGCTTGGTATCATTATGCCGTTGGATCAATTGTTACCTTGGTTGCGATTATGATCGCATTTGTTGTTGCATTGAAATGTTTTACATAGTTTCAATAATGTATGGTTTAATTAGATGCTCTGAAGAGCTATATGTTGTTCAATGAGAACTATGTATGTACTTTGGTTTTAATGTGATGATGAACTTCTATTAATTTGGTCACTTATCTGTTCATGATGTTTTGTAATGGTTTTTGACACACTTAATTATATATAATGCACGCAGATGAACCGGCAATGGATGTACGGTGACAGACGCACCTCCGAGTATATTAAGGGCGTGCATAATTTTCTCGAAGTGGCTGAGGCCAACAAGCAGAATGGTTTTATGTGTTGTCCATGCCCTATATGTGGGAATACGAAGTCTTACTCTGACCGGAAAATCCTTCACACCCACCTGCTTTATAAGGGTTTCATGCCACACTATAATGTTTGGACCAGGCACGGAGAAATAGGGGTTATGATGGTAGACAGCGAAGAAGAAGAGGACGATGACAACTATGTGCCCCCTGAATACGATGATGCTGCAACGGGGGAAGCTGAAGATCAAGAGGAACCAGACGATGTGCCCGATGATGATCTCCACCGGGTCATTGTTGATGCAAGGAGACAGTGCGAAAGTGAAAAGGAGAAGCTGAAATTCGATCGCATGTTAGAGGATCACCAAAAAGGGTTGTACCCCAATTGCGAAGATGGCAACACAAAGCTCGGTACCGTACTGGAATTGCTGCAGTGGAAGGTAGAGAATGCTGTGCCTGACAAAGGATTTGAGAAGCTACTGAAAATATTGAAGAAGAAGCTTCCAAAGGATAACGAATTGCCCGACAGTACGTACGCAGCAAAGAAGGTCGTATGCCCTCTAGGATTGGAGGTGCAGAAGATACATGCATGCCCTAATGACTGCATCCTGTACCGCGGTGCATACGAGGATTTGAACGCATGCCCGGTATGCAGTGCATTGCGGTATAAGATCAGACGAGATGACCCTGGTGATGTTGACGGCGAGCCCCCCAGGAAGAGGGTTCCTGCCAAGGTGATGTGGTATGCTCCTATAATACCACGGTTGAAACGTCTGTTCAGAAACAAAGAGCATGCCAACTTGATGCGATGGCACAGAGAGGACCGTAAGAAAGACGGGAAGTTGAGAGCACCCGCTGACGGGTCGCAGTGGAGAAAAATTGAGAGAAAGTACCGGACTGAGTTTGCAGGTGACCCAAGGAACGTATGGTTTGGTTTAAGCGCGGATGGCATTAATCCTTTCGGGGAGCAGAGTAGCAATCACAGCACCTGGCCCCTGACTCTATGTATCTATAACCTTCCTCCTTGGCTGTGCATGAAGCGGAAGTTCATTTTGATGCCAGTACTCATCCAAGGCCCTAAGCAACCCGGCAACGACATTGATGTGTACCTAAGGCCATTAGTTGAAGAACTTTTACAGCTGTGGAATGGAAACGGTGTACGTGTGTGGGATGAGCACAGACAGGAGGAATTTGACCTGCATGCGTTGCTGTTTGTAACCATCAATGATTAGCCTGCTGTCAGTAACCTTTCAGGACAGACAAACAAGGGATACCACGCATGCACGCACTGTTTAGCTGACACCGAAAGTATATACCTGGACAAATGCAGGAAGAATGTGTACCTGGGGCATCGTCGATTTCTTCGGACCAACCATCAATGTCGAAAGAAAGGCAAGCATTTCAAAGGCGAGGCAGATCACCGGAAGAAGCCCGCCATGCGTACCGGTGATCACGTACTTGCTATGGTCAATGATTTACACGTAATCTTTGGAAGGGGTCCCGGCGGACTATCTGTTCCGAATGACGCTGAGGGACGCGCTCCCATGTGGAAGAAGAAATCTATATTTTGGGACCTACCCTACTGGAAAGACCTAGAGGTCCGCTCTTCAATCGACGTGATGCACGTGACAAAGAACCTTTGCGTGAACCTGCTAGGCTTCTTGGGCGTGTATGGAGAGACAAAAGATACACCGGAAGCACGGGAGGACCTGCAACGTTGGCACGAAAAAGACGGCATGCCTCCAAAGCAGTATGAAGGTCCTGCTAGCTACGCTCTTACCAAAGAAGAGAAGGAAATCTTCTTTGAATGCCTGCTCAGTATGAAGGTCCTTCTGGCTTCTCGTCGAATATAAAGGGAATAATAAATATGGCAGAGAAAAAGTTTCAGAACCTAAAGTCTCATGACTGCCACGTGATTATGACGCAACTGCTTTCGGTTGCATTGAGGGGGCTTCTACCGGAAAACGTTCGATTAGCCATTGTGAAGCTATGTGCATTCCTCAATGCAATCTCTCAGAAGGTGATCGATCCAGAAATCATACCAAGGCTAAGGAGTGATGTGGCGCAATGTCTTTTCAGTTTCGAGCTGGTGTTCCCACCATCCTTCTCCAATATCATGACGAACGTCCTAGTTCATCTAGTCGACGAGTTTGTTGTTCTGGGCCCCGTATTTCTACACAATATGTTCCCCTTTGAGAGGTTCATGGGAGTCCTAAAGAAATATGTCCGTAACCGCGCTAGGCCAGAAGGAAGCATCTCCATGGGCCATCAAACAGAAGATGTCATTGGGTTTTGTGTTGACTTCATTCCTGACATTAAGAAGATTGGTCTCCCTCAATCGTGGTATGAGGGGAGACTGACTGGAAAAGGCACGCTAGGAGGGGACTCAATAATATGCAGGGACGGGCATTCTTGGTCTCAAGCACACTACACAGTTCTACAGAACTCTACCTTGGTGACCCCGTATGTCGATGAACACAAGAACATTCTGCGCTCCAAACACCCGGAGCAGTGTGACGACTGGATTACATGTGAACACATCAGGACTTTCGGCAGTTGGTTGGAAACACATCTCAGAGGTGACCACACTGTTTCTGATGAGCTGTACTCGTTGTCCAGGGGACCATCTTCGACTGTATTGACTTACAAAGGATACGAGATAAATGGGAATATATTTTACACGATCACCCAAGATCAAAAGAACACTAACCTAAACAGTGGTGTCCGCTTTGATGCAGCAACCAAGAGGGGAAAGGACACATATTATGGTTACATAGTGGACATATGGGAACTTGACTACGGACATGATTTTAAGGTCCCTTTGTTTAAGTGCAAATGGGTCAATCTGTCAGGAGGCGGGGTACAGGTAGAGCCACATTACGGAATGACAACAGTGGATCTGAACAATCTTGGGTACACAGACGAACCATTCATCCTAGCCAATGATGTGGTGCAGGTTTTCTATGTGAAGGACATGTCTACCAAACCGAGAAAAAGAAATGATAAGGAAGCGAATACATCATACGATGAGCCAAAGCGCCACATAGTTCTTTCAGGGAAAAGAGACATCGTGGGAGTGGAGGGTAAGATAGACATGTCTGAAGATTATGAAAAGTTTCATGAAATTCCTCCTTTCAAAGTCAAGGCTGACCCAAGCACCCTGTTAAGCGATGAAGAATATCCATGGTTACGGCGCAATAAGCAAAGGACACAAGCGAAGAAAAAGTGAAGACAGATGAAGTCAAAAAGGGTTGAAAATTGATGATGTGGTTTGAATGGTTCATTTTGAGCACACAAAAAGTCTGGAGTTCAAATTAGTTCAAAAAAATGAAATCCCTTTGTAACAGGTGAGTTTTTGTCCGAAACCCTGATACTTTGAAAGAGATTGTCCATTTTGTACACGAAGTGCATCCAGTTTTTGCCGTAACCCTCTCAACTTTTTAGCACATGCTATGTGGGTGAAATGATGATATCATGCCAATTTTCAACCTCTTCAGCGTTCATTTGAAGTGCTTTTCAATTTCAGGGTCATTTAGCTCAACAAAATCAGTAAATGCATGAAAAATAACAGATGAACTCAGAAAGGGTTGAAACTTGATGATGTGCCTAAAATGTCATTTGAGAACACAAAAAGTGTGGAGTTCAAAAAGTTTCAAAAATGAAATCCCTTTGAACAGATGAGTTTCGTCCGAAACCCTGATACTTCGAAGAGATTGTCCATTTTGTACACGAAGTGCATCCAGTTTTTGCCGTAACCCTTCAACTTTTTAGCACATGCTATGTGGTGAAATGATGATATCATGCTAATTTCAACCTCTTCAGAGTTCATTTGAAGTGCTTTTCAATTTCAGGGTCATTTAGCTCAAAAAATTCAGTAAATGCGCTGAAAAATAACAGATGAAGTCAGAAAGGGTTGAAATTGATGATGTTGCTTGAATGGTTCATTTTGAGCACACAAAAAGTTGGAGTTCAAATAAGTTCAAAAAATAAATCCCTTTGTAACAGATGAGTTTTCGTCCGAAACCCTGATACTTCGAAAGAGATTGTCCATTTTGTACACGAAGTGCATCCAGTTTTTGCCGTAACCCTCTCAACTTTTATGAAACTCTAATAGCAAAAATAATAAACTAAAAGAATGAACTAGAAAACTTTGATGAAACTCTAATAGAAAAAGAATGAACTAGAAAACTTTAATGAAACATTAATAGCTAAAGGAATCAACTAAAAAACTTTTTAAACATCTTGTATTATTGAAACTAAAATTATATAAAATTTATGCAACTAAAATTATCAAAGTATTTTCTCTTCAGAACATTAAAAGAAAAAGAATTTTCATAAAATAAATAAAATAAAGCAAAAAATAAAATAAAATAAATAAGTAGAAAAAAATAAAATAAATAAGTAGAAACAAAATTAACTTTAATAAATATGTAGAAACAAAATAAAATAAAATAAAATTTAATAAAATAAATAAAAATAGCAACAGTAAGTATTTTGTTGTAAGTAGAAACAAAATAAAATAAATAAAGCAACAAAGAAAACAAAATAAAAATAAAAAAAGTGCCGCCTACTAGGCCACCACGGCCTGAATACGACTAGAAACCCAACCATGGGCCAGGATTCAGGCCCGCAGCAGGCCCAGTAGGCCCCTAGGCACATAGTGCGAGTTTAGGCCCGAAAGCCTGCAGTTGAGAGGAGCTCGAGAGAGTGGGCGCAGCAGCGCTTATAAACAACTCTCGAGCTCTCTCAACTAGCGAGGTGGGACTAAACTTTTGGCCGCGACGCGGGCACCACAAGGCTTTTTGTCCCGGTTGGTGGCACCAACCGGGACTAAAGGGGTGCATTGGTACCGGTTCGTGGCACCAACCGGGACCAATGCACGCCCTTTAGTCCCGGTTGGTTCCACCAACCGGGACCAAAGGTCCCTGCTTCCCGCCCTTTGGGCTGCTGAAAAAAGACCTTTGGTCCCGGTTGGTGGCACCAACCGGGACTAAAGGGGGGCATTGGTCCCGGTTGGTGCCACTAACCGGGACCAAAGCCTTTGCTATATAAGCCAGCACTTAGGAAATTTTCAGATTTCCATCGCCAGTTCGTGCCCGACGCCCCAGCGCTGCTCCTCGTCGCCATCGCCGTCGTCGCCCCTGCCTCCGACGTCGTCGCCGCGTCGCCCCTGCCCCGAGCCCTCGACGCCGTCGCCGCCCGCTCCCCACACCTTGTCGTCGTCGCCCAGCGCCCCTGCCCCCGACCACGCCGTCGCCGCGCCGGCCCCTGCCCCGCGCCCAAGCCCCTGCCCCGGCCCGCCCCCACCGTCACCGTCGTCGTCGTCGTCGTCGTCGCCATCGCCATCGCCGTCGCCAGCCGCCCCCGCTGTGAGCCGCCGCGCCGCCCCGTCTCTGTTTTTTTTCATTTTTTATTAGATTAATTTTTTGTTCATATATATATATAATGTATATATTTATGTATGTGCCTATATGTATGTAGATGTTCATAATGTATTAATTTTTTTGTTCAGAGCATGTTTTTGTTCATGATGAGGGGGGTGGGGGTCGATGTACATATGTATATATATGATGTAATTTTTTTGTTCATATATATATATAATGTAATTTTTTTCAATGTATATATGTATGTGGTAGCTATATATGCATGATGAGGGGGGTGGGGGTCGATATACCCCCTCCCCGATAACTTTGACATGAGGGGGAGGGGTCGATATACCCCCTCCCCGATAACTTCGACATGAGGGGGGGGTCGATATACCCCCTCCCCGATAACTTCGACATGAGGGGGGGGTCGATATACCCCCTCCCCGATAACTTCGACACGAGGGGGGGTGTCGATATACCCCCTCCCCGATAACTTCGACATGAGTGCTGGGGGGGTCGATATACCCCCTCCCCGATAACTTCGCCGCGTGCTCCCCCGAGCTCGTCCTTGCTCTGCCACTCCTCAAAAGTTTCCAATGACCAAAGTGGGTTTTTGCATAAAAATGATCTATAGGCATCAGAGGACTTCTGAAAAAATTTGTGGCATTTGAAAAGAATTATTTGAAATAGTTCTCGTGCAACAGGGTCATTCTAGAGTTTGAAAATACTAATAAAAGAATTTTTTGAGGTCAAATTATTATAAAAATAATTACTACTAATGTGTTTGTTCATAGCATTTTTTCAATGTATGTATGTATGTATGGATGGATATAGAAAATGTTCATATATGATGTTTTTTTTGTTCATAGCAATTTTTTTCCATGTATGTATGTATTTTTTTTAGATGTGCTATGTTTTTTCAGATGAGAAGAAATGAGATGAGTTGTCCATTTGTTGTATAAACATAACCCCGATAACTTCAATTCCCCTCGGGCTTATATTTTTGTGAGCATAGAAATTTTTGTAACTTGTATGTGTTTGGTCACCGCGGACTTATGTACTTGATTGGACTATGGAGTGCATATTTAGTCGAGTCCAACATCAATATTTGTGAATGATTTCATATTGTTGGGCACCGCGGATAGTTGTGAGAGGAGTTTTTCCTTTGATTTTGAGGCATGTGATCTAGATAATGTCCAATGCCTCATATCGTGAACATAGTTATATTGGACAATTGATCTTCATATAAATGAAGCATAAAAGTTTAGCAAACAGTTTGGCAATCACTTAGAAATTTTCATGTTGTAGGAGTACATGTAAAAAAATTCAGAGTTGTTCATTCACTTCGACATGAGGGGGGACGTCGATCAACCCCCTCTCGCCCGAACAAGTCTATGTATTATTTTATATCGCGGTGGACATATATCAAAGTTTGATCATATGTCAAAGTTTGAATTTTGACATATGCAACATTTGATCATATGTCAAAGTTTGAATTTTGACATATGCAACATTTGATCATATGTCAAAGTTTGATCATATGTCAAAGTTTGAATTTTGACATATATAGATTTATCAAGAATGCCCCCATTATGGATGTGCACAAGTTGATCCAATTTTTTTTCTGATCTCATCTATATATATATTCTTCTATATGTCACGTTGTCTGTCAAAGTATTGAAGAAATCCATGGCTTCATCATTAGTCGGAAGTAACAGGCGTATGATGCTACGAAGCTCTTCAAAGTTGTTTTGGAACAGAGTTCCTGATAGAATAATTCTCCTTTTGATACGAATTTCAGCAAAGGCCTTCCAAATAGCGATATTCGGAAGGCTCTTGCTGAACTTTGTACCAAAAAGCGAATTATTCTATCGGGAACTCCGTTCCAAAACAACTTTGAAGAGCTTCGTACCATTATACGCCTGTCATTTCCGGCTAATGATGAAGTCATGGTTTTCTTGAATTCTTTGACACTAGACAACGTGACATATAGAAGGGTAGATGAGATCAGGAGAAATATGGACCATTTTCTGCACATCCAGAATGGCGTCATTTTGTTAAATCCCTTGTCGGTCCGGACGTTGGACATTCATGAGAGAGGCGGTCGTAGAAGAGTTGTCGAGGCCACCCCAAACCGTAGAAGCGTCGAGCTAGCTAGGTCTACGTTTGCACTAATATATCCATCTGTCATATTTGTATATTAATTGCCATGTTGTAATATTTGCAGAAACTATGGAGCTCCGAGACATCGAAGCAGAATAGTTGTTGGGGGACATAATCCTCGGCGGAGGTGATATCTTGTCGTATCTCAACGACACCGATGGTCTGGAAGGAGAGGGTGAAGCAGGCTCCGGTGATCGAACAACGGAGGTGGAAGGACATGATTATGATGGCTCCGATGAGCAAATGGAGGAAGGAGCTGTTGCAAAGTCCGGCGAGGAATATATATTAATTAAGCCTGTGCTGACTAGCTAATTCATGCATTAATTGTTTTGGTATGTACACATATTAACTCTCTTCTTTCTTCTTTTCTAGCCCTCCGGATCGAGCCAAACTTCGGTAACGAGACGAGGCCCGAAGAAAAGGTTGCTCCAGGATGAATGGTTCACGATCACAGCAATCAAGGGCGATGGCCAACCGATTGAACCCAGCCGGACCAAGAAAGCATTTTCTGCTCAGTGCGGGGTTCTTGTTAGGGACATGATCCCGATCAGCATCCACCAATGGAATAAGCCTAAGAGCGAAGACCCTCAAGTGTCTTTTGTCAACAATAGACAGAAAGATGATCTTTGGACCGTGCTGAAGGCAAATTTCACCCTACCGCCAGAGGAGGTTCCGGATAAGCCAGTTATAGAGCCATTGGTCAAGGCTCATGCTCTTAAGAAGATGGCAGATCTATTCAGGAGGTGGAAGAATGAGTTGAAATCAACGTTTGTCGACAAAGGGAAGACTCCAGAATTCACCGGCCGATTTGAGAAGATAAGAGATCACTGGCCCGCATTTGTGGCCCACAAGGCATCGGAGAAGAGTAAGAAGATGTCAGCGACAAACAAGAATAATGCTACAAAGAAGGAGTATCACCATCGCACGGGGTCAGGTGGCTACCTCAAAGCCCGGATATTGAGGGACAAGGCTGAGAAGGACCTGCTTGATAAAGGGGTCGAACCAGAGACATTGAACTGGCCAGACCGTTCAAGGACTTGGTTCTTCGGGGTTGGGGGAACCTTGGACCCTGAAACAGGGAAGTGCCATTGGACGAAGGAGCAACTTGAAATACCCATCAAGAAGCTTCAGAAGTATATCGCCGCAGCGCAGGAAGGGACGTTCATTCCCGACAGAGAGAACGACGAGCTCACACAGGCCCTCGGGAATCCTGAGCACCCAGGATGAACACGAGGCATTGCAGGCTCCGTTGCGTGGAGGGCTGGGTTTCGCAGCGCAGGCGGTTACAAAACCCGGGCGAGGAGGAGGAAATTGGAGCAGACGGAACTGCAGTCGCTGAATGCAAGGGTACGAGCGCTAGAGGAACAAGCACTACTAGTTCAGAGCCAGCGACCTGCCGGAGCTACCCCAGAAGCTACCCCTCCATCTCAGCGGAGAAGCAGCGTGGCTTCCACCGAGGTCCTTCAGCATCCTGACTTCACGGCTCCCAGCTACCCCGTGGATGCTATCACGGAGGCTCAAGATTGCCAGCTTATGACGCAATGGCAGCACCTCAAAGTCAAGGCGGCTGTCGGCTCTGTTACACCTCCTCAACCCGGCGCAACTTTTCACTGCCTTCCGATTCCACAAGGCTATGATGTTGTGATGATCGATGAAATAACGGAGGGATTTGAGGAGCTCCAGCTTGACCACCCTACCGGTGAAGGGGAGACTCAGCTGGGTCTTGCTCTGAAGACTCCATGTCTATGGCGGAAGGAGCTCATCAACCTTCCGAACTGGACGCCTCCGCCTCCTCCTCCGCCTCCTCCTCCGGCGAGTCAGGGCACTCCGCCTCCTCCTCCGCCTCCTCCTCTGGCGAGTGATCAGGGCACTCCGCCTCCTTCTCCGCCTGCGCCTGCGCGTCCGAGCAGCCCGCCTCCTTCTCCGCCTCGTCAGCAACAGCGGAAGACAGCCGCCGCCGCTCCGGCTGCTCCGGCGCGTCGTAGCACTCCGCCTCCTTCTCCGCCTCGTAAGCAATGAAGGAAGATAGTCGCAGCCACTCCGACTGCTCCGGCGTCTAGCAGTACAGCCAGAGGCGGGAGGCAATACAGATTCGGTCCGACTCTCACGCCTCTAGAGAAGTTACCATACGAGATGACCGACGAGGAAATCACGGAGATCTATAAAGCCCAAGTGAGGGACTTTTTTGCAAAGAAAAATCCACCTCCGGAGGAGAAGATGGATCCGGTGAAATTGAAGCGCACTGTGAAGAACCTGAAGCGACCACCATCGCCTCCACCGGATTACAACCATGTCCGCGCTCTTAAAAAGGCAGTGGAAGGAGCGCGCCGGTCGGGAACTACTTCAACTGACAAAAGGTTACAAGAACGAAGAAGTGGGAACAAAATTCCCCAGCTCGGCGAACAGGCAAACCAATCGTGCCCCCCGCTCAAGGTGTCTAGCGATATCATCGCAAATCTGCCGGGGATGCTGCTCGGTACCAATCCAGGTGATTACCTGCCCGACGATGCACATTTTGATACAATGGAGGTGGACGAACACAAATACCAATACGGGAAGCCTCTCGTCAGACCTGGTGATCCTCCTCTAACAACGATGATGCGAAGATTCCATAAGTGGTACATGGACACCTGCAAGTCTGGGAATGATATTTTGACGCTGGGAGTTAAAGAGGAGCACGACCTCGTTGGAATTGATCTGTTGTCTGTTCCATTTGAGGAGTTCTTCCAGTTTTTCAATCAAAAGGACCTCGATAAAATAATCATCGCTTGCTACTGTCTGTAAGTACTATACTTCTGTAATTAAGTCTCTATATATAGCTCAGCTCTTTCATTGCATGTATATATAATTATCCTCACTATATTATGCAGATTGAAGATCGTCGAATGCGGAAATGCAGAAATCTATGATATTGGGTTCATTAACACAAATCTCATAGATGAATGGACGGTTACATATAATCCGAAAGAAACCGAGGCCAACTTGCTACAATCGTTGCTTAAAAATCAAAACAAAGATAAAATACTCTTTCCTTACAACTTCAAGTGAGTGTCACTGTCTTCTGCATATTCGGTTTCCATTATTACTCGAGGTTATAGTAATGTAATTGATGAATTATGCATGCGTGCGCAGCTTCCACTTTATTCTCCTAGAGATTAAGCTTGAGCAGGGACTAGTAACCGTCTTAGACTCAAGACGAAAAGATCCCAAGGAGTATGCGGCCATGACTGAAATGCTCCAGAAGTAAGTTCAATCGATCATTATCGCACCATATCGGCAACTTTGTTCATTTCCTGATATCACGTAATTATTTTCTTTGTCTCGCAGGGTTTGCAAAGTGTTCACCGCAGAAGTTCCGGGACTGCCGGGGGATCTGCGATTTACACACCCGAAATTAAGTACTACTAGCTAGTTCCGCGCATCTCCCATTGATTCTAGCTAGTTTCATCAATACCATTTATAATGCTTGATTATCAGTTTGATTCACCTCTATTTCTCGTAAAGTGGTTGTGGCAGGAAGGCGGGAATAATTTTTGTGGATACTATGTTTGCGAGTACATCTACAACGCAACGACCTGTAAGCGGGGCTACTATGAAAAACAATATGAAGTGCGTAACCAATAATATTCACAATTTTATTTTATTACCATCATTTTTGTTGAGTTTCATTCATATATATGTATTGACCCCCTTCTTCAAATTAGATTTGGCAGATGCGGGATGAACTCCTACCACGAGATCGCTTAAAGGCAATTCAAGAGGAATTGGCTGGATTCTTTCTTGACCACATCATCAATCCAGCCGGAGAATACCATGTGGAACTTGACATCAGATGTTAGGGATCTTATATTGAATATATGTAGCTAGTAGCGTCGGATAGATATACGAAAACTTGCTGTTCGACCAATCTCTCGGAGAAGGAGGAGGTCGATCACTTCTCTCTGTATATGTTCATGACGATCTTGTGTACTTAATGGTTTCCTTCTTTTGCTTACTAGCTAGCGTGTCGAGTCCTCTCTATACGTATAGTACGTAGCGTCGACCAAGCACGGAGATAAGAGAGGACACTTCTCTCTATTAGCTAGCTAACACAATATATGAAACCCCTAAATTAACCCTACAAAACCCCTAAACCCCCCCCCCTTCAAAAAAAAAACAAAAACCCCAGCTCCTTAGCTGCTGACACGTGGATAATCTTTGGTCCCGGTTGGTGTTACCAACCGGGAATAAAGGCCCTCCTCTCTGGGCTCGCCGCAGCGGCCACGTGGAGCCCCATCTGTCCCGGTTCGTATAAGAACCGGGACTAAAGGTGTTGGGCTTTAGTCCCGACCCTTTAGTCCCGGTTCCCGAACCGGGACAAATGGGCCTTATGAACCGGGACAAATGGGCCTTTTTCTACTAGTGATCCAACCTTGTTGGTCACCCTAGGCTTGTCGAGGTTGGCTGCCTTGAAGAAGTCATCTGCGTTAACTTCCATCGGGTTCTCGCAAACAAACCCATTCACACGAACTGGTGCATAGAAGAGATGTGACATGTAAGCTCAGATCTTACAAAGTTGTTTCGACTTGCATATAATTTCCAGAAATTCATTTCAACATATTTATTTGGTGAGAACAGGGTGAGAAACCGGATAGTACCTGGTGAATTCATGTCGGTGACACAAAAGTCCTGGAGGGGGCTAGGATCGGAGGTAGTGGCTTGCCATGAGACCAACGCAAGAAGAGCAGTTAGGAGAAGGATGGAAGAGGAGGATGCCATCTGATTTTTTTTCTCTCTCTTGTGTTTCTGTTTGTGGTTGTGGCGTGAGTGATGGTTTCAACATGCAGGGGATGTATGAGTTTATATAGCTGCGGCGAGCAGCGCCTAAAATCGTGAGCAATAATAGACTTAGTCAAGTGAAAGCAACCAACCAATTGAACTAGTCTCTTGCTGCTAATTAAACTATTGCATATACTTTACAGGTTCCCATTTAAGACACGTTTTCCCTTCAAAGAAGCAAGGCAGCGTATACAGCCATATAAAGCTATTCTATAGTGATGTGTACGGCTGAGTACTAATTATGAATGTTTCACCATCTCACCCGAGTCGCCACAATGCATGCAAGGCCGATTCCAGGAACATTCACCACCCATCACTATTAAGGAAAAGATCTTTAAGACAAGAAACATCCGGCACTAGTTTAATTAGATATCATATACATGGTCACAGTCAGAATCGGTGTGGACGAAACCAGTCAAAGAGCAGTTGAGAAGCCAAGTCATGTAAGGCAATCAATCGTTTTCTAGCTCGATGCCGACATAGATGAAGTCACCTACTCACGCGTAGGCTTGATTCATGGTCGCATGACTTCTAAAGACATATGGAGTGACTACTACTCCTGGTCTTTTCCGAAGTTGATACAGAATCATGTATGCAATCGACCTCTTCAAACTATGAAATTATATACTTGCCAATAGATTTGCCATCAAATCCAGCAACATAGAACGACAGAGTAGTTAGCAGATTTGTAGCAGCCCATGTACGTTATCATCATGTCAGTTGGATATTTACTTGGTCACATGTCTCTCGAAGTGGTTGAGTACTTGCAGGAAGAAGCGACGACATTAATGGACGAAGTGCCCAACCAAAAGGAGGGCTGATACAAATGCCATGATGATGGAGAGCGGGAAGTTTCCATATGATCTTAGCAAGAGTAGTTAACATCTTCTTGCGAAGAGTTTTATCACACATGACCAGTTCAGTGTATTAATCTAACAATCTGGTTAGCCTTCCTGACTAGGTTCATGGCACCAGACCTCACCTGCTTCTTTTGCTAGAGTAAATGGTACTTCCTCTGTAAAGAAATATAAGAGCGTTTAGATCCATCTAAAAGCTCTTATATTTCTTTACGGAAGGAGTACATGCAATGACAAGACTAGGCCAGGTGGCCACTCATAAACAGATTAATTTCTTGGAGGTGTGTGTTAGCAGTTTTAGTGTAGAAAGAAGTTTCCATCAGATGATTTAATTGCTTCTATCACAAGCATCATATAAAGAAACAACTCAAATAATAATTGTTTTTGGGACTCAGATATCTACAATAGTTTTGCCAGGGAATGATGAATCAAACTTACAAGAGTTTTGAACCAAAAGGAAGCTAAAACAAAGCATTCAGGAAAAATAGAACTAACGGCAACCAAAACAGCAAATTTCATAGCAAAGGAAACGTAAGCTACATCTTTCATGCACCGGAAAGTCAGACCACAAGATCGACTCCAGGAAGCAACTTTTGCACATTCAACTTGCACATTGCGACCTCCGAGCACATTGCCATATAGTCATACGATCATCTATTCACTTCTGATTAATTTTTTGCATAAACTCCTCAAGTTTCCTTTTAATATTCCTAAGCGTTACGGCATCATCTGATGTACGGCTGAGTAGTAATTATGATTATTTATCCATCTCACCCAAGTCGGCACAATGCATGCAGGGCTGGTTCCATGAAAATTCACCACCCATCAACATAGTTTATTAGATATCATATACTTGGTCATGGTTAGAACAGGTCTTCACAAGGTCAAAGAGCAGCTAATAAAAGCCAAGTGATGTAAAGCAATCATTTTCTACCTAGACAAAGTCACCTGCTTAGCTTTATCTACTCCCTCGCGTCTTTTCAGTTGCTACAAAATGCGTGCAATCAAGCTTTTCAAGATGTGACCACTAACATAATGTAACACCCTAAAAAATTTAACCACATTTTTGTTAAGTAAAAATATGGCCAGAAAAAAAAATTGATTTATAATAAGTCCTTTAATAATTTTAGAGCCTTTTCTGTTTCTGACTTTTAAAATTCTTCCCTCCATATAGAAATTTTTGGAAATAATATTGTGGCTCTGGTAGTTTTCTTAAAACATTTCAATTATAATAACAGTACGAATTATTTTCATAATAAAAAATTTCCCAAAACAATTCCTTTAATAGCTATTTCAATACTTTAAATACCTCTGTTGCACTACAACTACTTTAAATAATTCTTTAAAAATTCCACAAAAATTACGAGAGGTCTTGCGATGCCTATATATCACTTTTATGCAAAAACCCAACTTGGTCTTTTGGAAATTTTGAGTGAAACTTTCTCTTTTCCATTCTGTCCATTTTCTAGGTTATAACTACAACCCTAATTTTTCTTGCTCCAAAAAATTCTGAAACTTTTCCATCTTGTAGTCCTTCCAACTAGTACCTTAAGTCCAGAAGGGCAGCCTCAATCTCATCTTGCAAGACCACCAAATAAACCCCTGTAGTTTCTGTCCAGTACTGAAGTTTTGTAAAACTTGCATTAGCAAGTTTTCTCTTTTCACAAACTAACTCCACCATCAACTCTATCATCTAAAGAGGCCCCATCTTGGCAAATTTCAAATCCAGAAGAATCTCCTAGCTAGTCCTTGCATTCTGTCGAACACCTTGAGCTCATGACAAAATTTGACAACATTTCTAAACTCCATGTGACAGTGGCTCCTCTTGCTAAACTAGCATCTCCTCCATCTCTAACATTCCTAGGATCATCACCCTGCCAAAGTTTAGCTCTTTTGGGACAGCCTAGGGTGCACTGGCATTGGGTCTAGCACTTGGTGTGCGTGTCCAGAGGCCGAGCAGCGCGCCCGAACCACAGCCGCTGGCACCCGAGCCCCTGTAGCTTCCCAGCTCCTTCCCCCGCCTGTCCCGATCCTCTGCTGGATCACCAAGTTCCCCTGGTCCTCGCCGACAACTCCTCTTGCCGCCTGGCGCCGGGCAGCGCCCAAAACCACCGACCCGAGCCGCCGGCGTCGTCTCCCTCTCGGGCACGGCTCTGCCAGGACGTGTGGCATGCCCTCGAGCCAGCTAGCCACCCCCGATGTAAATACGGGCAGCCACCATCCTCACCGACTCCGCCAACCACCACCAACCTCGCCACCGGCCTCTGAACGCCATCAATGGCCGCCGCCGCTGTCTGTTGTGGACGGTGCCGCCCTAGCATCCTAAGACAACCAAACCTCCCTCTCGCATAAATTTGGATGGCCACCGTTCTCACCAACCTCCGCCTTCCACCACCGACCACGCCAGCTACCTCAGCCGCCATCAATGGCGAGGTCCGCCATGGCCATTCTCTAAAAGCAACGAACCGATGTAGCCAGCCTATAAAAGGCCCCTCTGAGCTCGCTCCTCTCATCTCCACCACTCCTCCATCCCCCATAAGACCTCCCGAGGCAGCCAGACGACCGGAAACGGCCGTCATCTCCATCTCTGGCGATCACGGCCGCCGCCATCTCTCGGATGATTCCGAGCCAACCATGGCCTCCCCACCAAAAACACCTCCACCACTAGCCTCCTGGAGCTCCCGCTGATTGATTCCCCCTCTCAATTTTGCTCAAGGACTGCCGTAGAAGAAAGGCCCATCCTGCCCGACGCCACCGTCCGCCGGGAAGCTCGCCGTCAGCGACTCCGTCCACTCCGGCGACCAGGGAGGTTACCCACGGGACCGCCTCGACATACTGAGCTCGTGGGTGACATCAGTTTTCCGAACGGTGCCACCGTTCGCCGGTGAGCCTCGCCGGAGTTCCGCCTCTGTTCGGCCAAAGGAGAAGAAGTGCGCGACGACCGGTCAAACATGACAGGTGGGCCCGGTGGGACTCACCGTCAGTGACCCATGGTCACACCCGAAGCGCTGTTAAGTGGAGGCGTACTTCGGAGGTTACGTCTTCTTCTCTGAAAAGCGTACCATCACGAATGCGCCATCGACGTCGACGGATCTCCTGCGCGTCCAAATGGCTGGGCTCGGCCCAGTTGTACTTTACGCCTAATCAGCGCTCAGGGCGCAACTCTGATCTTTTATCTTTTTCTTTTTCAGTAGACTTCAAACAATTCCACAGCAGTCTTTTCAAACCCAAATTTTATGATTAAAATTTATAAATACTCCTAAAATCTTGGTATATTAACCTAACTAGGGTGAACATTTTTCCTAGGCTTTATTCATGTTGGATTTTAAAAAAATGTCCATTTAGTCACTCTTTTCAACTTAGAAATTCCATAAGTAAATCATATGAACTCCAAATAAATTGATTCTTTTTCTGTTATTTCTCATTTTCCATCTAATTTATTATAGCATTTATTTAAAAAATATTAGAAACACTTTTTAGTACTGTTTTAGAATTATGTGGTAATTTAATTTTTTTTTAAATAGGAAATGGAGGGAAGATATAATTCTCAAAACATTTGGAGTGCACCCAATATTTCTGCATGCTCAAGGCAAGCATCTCGAACACATGATATGGTGAATGCTTAGTTGTTTGGTTGCAGGAATAATTGAATCATGCTTTGTTGAATTCGAATAAAATTTGCATGCATCTAGTATTGGCATGTTCCCTCGTACCGTGCATCATGTGCTTGTCATGACTAACATACAGGAGCAGGCATAAGTAAAATATAGTTACCGGCAGAAGGGTGATCATGTTGGAGCGTGATCATACCTTGTTGGTTATGCATGTTGGAGCATGCAAGGGTCGTGGCCCTGTCTTATTGTTACCGTCGGAAGAATACTTTATTGTGCTAACCACTGCAGGAAATACTTAAGCCTCCTGAGTTGACCATAGATCGAGTCTTCATCCGATAACCCCCATACTTAATTCATGCTGCCACTTGTCCCTGCCACAGGTGGGGTATGGTTTAGTAAGTTGTTAACACCTTTCCGTGCACACACCATACAGACAGGCCACAGTGGATGATACCAGTGGCCACTGGTAGGCATGCCACTTGGTCAGGGCGCATGGGTGTTTTCGGTTGTAGCCGAGAGGGGGTCCCCCCTTGTAATCCGCGCGTATGAATAGTGATCCCATGCTATTCGAGATTGTAGTCTCCCCGACTTAGAGTTTTTATGAAACGATGCTTTGGGTGATTCCAGGCATGCGAACGGTTAATCTGGTGTGTGCTAGTCAGCTGTGTTTTCAACCCAAAGACCGTAATGGAAATTAATCAGCGTCTCGATACTGGCTAAAGAAATCCTTTACTTGTGGGTAAAGATTACACCCTCTGCAGAGTTATACCTATTCGAATAGCCGTGTCCACGGTTAAGGACTACAGTCTGGGTTGGTCAAGTGTCGGTCTCCGAAGGAAATAATTAAAATTGAGCATGGTTTATTTTGCAGGGTAATTATAGTTGCTACTGGTGTTAACATGAATATTATTGATGCTATGATTATTATTGTGGACTAACCCGTTTCTCTTATTTTATTTTCTGAGTGTCTCAGGGGCTGGCTAGACTACCCCGGGCATTCAGTATTATTTTCAAGACCTTAAGAGGCGTCTCTTGAGTTCTCGGGCAATCCTGTCTCGCACGACTCCCTTGTAGATACCCGTTTGGCATTTCTTTTCAAGACCTCTCGTGGCGTCGCTTGGATTCTCGGGCGGTCCTGTCTCGTCCGAATTTCCTTTTAGACACCCGACTGGCATTTCTTTTATTTTCTTCTGGATTCTCGGGCTGTCCTGTCTCGACCGATTCTCCGTTAACTTTCTTTGTTTGTCACTAACATTTATTTTCTCATTGTTCTGCACATGCTAATATTTTATCATGCCATGGTTTAATTCCTGTCAGCATGCATTTAATATAGTCCAGCTTGAGCATATCCATATAATTTAGTTCATCATGATCTTATATCATCTGCTGCATCCGGTATATCTTTTGTTCATAATGTTTGCGAGTACATTCCAAAGTACTCACAGGCTTGTCCCTGGCTATTTACTTGGCCAGGTCAGGATTTCACCAAGGAGTACCACAACGACGTCCACACGGAGCCTAGGATAGTAGCCACGCGGGATAGGAATTATCCGGGTCAGCCGTTCCTGTGGGAATGGAGCCCCATCGACGTTGGAGAACCAGGAGTCGCTTCCGTCATCCACCATCAGAATCATTGTTGTATCACTAGACCTTTATGGTCTTGTATCCAATTCTTGTAATTGCTTGGTAATCTGTAATAAGGTCGTGTCCACCAGTAACAGTAATCCTGGGGCTGGTGGTGACACGAGGGGTTAATTTCTGGGATTTTGCGTCCCCGAAATCCGTCCCCGACAGACTTGGTATCAGAGCCAGGCTGACCATTGGCTAATCCTATCTTAGCCTGGTCACTATCCCTAGGTTTCCACACCGTCCACCTCCTTTCCTATCCACTGTCAAGCCCATCCTATCTGATAACAACACAGTGGCCAGCCGACATCTTTTTGACAGTCGGTCCCCAACCTACCATCCTAGCCCATAGGCTGTGTGCCTGTGACCGACACCTGAGTTGTCTCATCCACAAGCGTGCGATGGAATACTCTGCTGGCTTATAAAGGGAGCCTTGCCCCGACTCAGCACATCACAGCCTTCACTCACAGCCTGATATCCAACAACCCAAGATGCCTGGTCCCATCGTTCGCAATGAGACCACCGCATCCGAGCTGGGAGATTTCGTAGCCATCCTCACCAATCTCACTCGTCGTGCACTTGGCACCGAAGAGCCCCCGGAATATGTTGTGTACCAAGAGCATGTCAGTGATGCCATCCATCACTTCTGGGCCACGGTGCACATCTACGGACGGAGCATCACGTCAGAACGCCCCTACCGGTTCACCGGAAGGACGACTTCCGACGAGCCCCAAGCCATCGAGCTTGCAGCCCGAGAGGCTGTAGTTCAACTCAGACATCGATCACCGAGGGTTAATTGCCGCTCTTTCTACTAATACCCTAGTCATGAAAGCTATGGTAGCCCGACCCAAGTCTCCAACGGAGACCATGAGACGGATCCTGCCCTAGTGCATCTGGTGCGCTACCTGAGAGCGTAAGAGGCACTCTTCGATCAGATAACCCTTGATCTGATTGCCACCCGCAGGACGCTTGCTCTCCCAACCCCGGAGAGAAGTGAAGCTGCACCCGACACCGACACCCCGATAGTGCTACTTGGGAGGCCAGTTGAACCCCCAAGGTCTGCCCCTGTTGCCCACCCGGGCAATGCATTCGTTTCCCCGGATGAACTCCGTCGTCTCTTGGGGATTTTCTCCAACGGGACCATAGCCACTACACCCCGCGTGGGTCATCATCGCTACCCTAACCCTATAGTTCCTCATTCCACTCCAGCCAACTCCGACGTTGAAGCCCCCGGAGAAGCCTCAATGTCTGCGAGACACGCCCGTCTGGATGTCGACGAAGTGGACTGAGTCCGCCAGAGTAGTTGTCGAGTCCATAGTAACCCTGTTGCCCTGTAGATTCCACCGTTGTGTCATAGACGATCATGTGTATGTTTGTTGTGCTTGATTGAATGATATGCCTTTTATGTTGTTGTCTTATGTAGGACTGCTTATTAGTTGTGATTTGCATTTAGTTCTTCAGCCTTAACAAATCTCCAGGACGAGATTTTCTTAAGAGGGGTAGAGTTTGTAACACCCCAAAAATTTAACCACATTTTTATTAAGTAAAAATTTGGCCAGAAATGAAATTTTGATTTATAATAAGTCCTTTAATAATTTTATAGCCTTTTCTGTTTCTGGCTTTCAAAATTCTTCCCTCCATATAGAAATTTTTGGAAATAATATTGTGGCTCTGGTAGTTTTCTTAAAATATTTAAATTATAATAACAGTAGGAATTATTTTCATAATAAAAATTTCCCCAAAACAATTCCTTTAATAGCTATTGCAATACTTTAAATACCTCTGTTGCACTACAACTATTTTAAATAATTCTTTAAAAATTCCACAAAAATAATGAGAGGTCTTGTGATGCCTATATATCACTTTTATGCAAAAACCCAACTTGGTCTTTCGGAAATTTTGAGTGAAACTTTCTCTTTTCCATTTTGTCCATTTTCTAGGTTATAACTACAACCCCAATTTTTCTTGCTCCAAAAATTCCGAAACCTTTCAATCTTGTAGTCCTTCCAACTAGTACCTTAAGTCCAGAAGGGCAGCCTCAATCTCATCTTGCAAGACCACCAAATATACCCCTGTAGTTTCTCTCCAGTACTGAAGTTTTGTAAAACTTGCATTAGCAAGTTTTCTCTTTTCACAAACTAACTCCACCATCAACTCTATCATCTAAAGAGACCCCATCTTGGCAAATTTCAAATCCAGAAGAATCTCCTAGCTAGCCCTGGCATTCTGTCGAACACCTTGAGCTCATGACAGAATTTGACAACATTTCTAAACTCCACGTGACAGTGGCTCCTCTTGCTAAACTAGCATGTCCTACATCTCTAACATTCCTAAGATCATCACCCTGCCAAAGTTTAGCTCTTTTGAACAACCTAGGGTGCATTGGCATTGGGTCGAGCACTTGGTGTGCGTGTCCAGAGCGCGAGCAGCGCGCCCGAACCGCAGCCGCTGGCACCCGAGCCCCTGTATCTTCCCAACTTCTTCCCCCGCCCGTCCCGATCCTCTGCTGGATCACCAAGTTCCCCTGGTCCTCGCCGACACCTCCTCTTGTCGCCTGGCGCCGGCCAGCACCCACAACCACCGACCCGAGCCGCCGTCGTCGTCTCCCTCTCGGGCACGGCTCTGCCAGGACGCGTGGCGCGCCCTCGAGCCAGCCAGCCACCCCCAGCATAAATACGGGCGGCCACCGTCCTCACCGACTCCGTCGACCACCACCAACCTCGCCATCGGCCTCTGAACGGCATCAATGGCCGCCGCCGCTGTGTGTTGTGGACGGAGCCGCCCTAGCATCCTAAGCCAACCAGCCCTCCCTCCCGCATAAATTTGGACGGCCACCGTTCTCACCAACCTCCGTCGTCCACAACCGACCACGCCAGCTACCTCAGCCGCCATCAATGGCGAGGTCCGCCATGGCCATTCTCTGAAAGCAATGAACCGACGTCGCCCGCCTATAAAAGGCCCCTCCGAGCTCGCTCCTCTCATCTCCACCACTCCTCCATCCCCCATAAGCCCTCCCGAGGCAGCCAGACGACCGGAAACGGCCGTCATCTCCATCTCCGGCGATCACGGCCGCCGCCATCTCTCGGATGATTCCGAGCCAACCACGGCCTCCCCACCAAAAACTCCTCCACCACTAGCCTCCTGGAGCTCCCGCTGATTGATTCCCCCTCTCAATTTTGCTCAAGGACCGCCGTAGAAGAAAGGCCCATCCTGCCCGACGCCACCATCCACCGGGAAGCTTGCTGTCAGCGACTCCGGCGACCAGGGATGGTACCCATGGGACCGTCTTGACCTACTGAGCTCGAGGGTGGCCTCGGTTTTCCGAACGGTGCGACCGTTCGCCGGTGAGCCTCGCCGGAGTTCCGCCTCTGTTCGGTCAGAGGAGAAGAAGCGCGCGACGACCGGTCAAACATGACAGGTGGGCCCGGTGGGACCCACCATCAGTGACCCATAGTCACACCCGAAGCCCTGTTAAGTGGAGGCGTACTTCGGAGGTTACGTCTTCTTCTCTGAAAAGTGTACCATCACGAATGCGCCATCGACGTTGACGGATCTCTCGCGCGGCCGAATGGCTGGGCTCGGCCCACTAGTACTTTACGGCTAATCAGCGCTCAGGGCGGAACTCTGAGCTTTTCTCTTTTTCAGTAGACCTCAAACAATTCCACAACAGTCTTTTCAAACCCAAATTTTATGATTCAAATTTCTAAATACTCCTAAAATCTTGTTCTATTTACCTAACTAGGGTGAACATTTTTCCTAGGCTTTATTCATGTTGGATTTTTAAAAAAGGTCCATTTAGTCATTCATTTCAACTTAGAAATTCCATAAGTAAATCATATGAACTCCAAATAAATTGATTCTTTTTCTATTATTTCTCATTTTCCATATAATTTATTTTAGTATTTATTTCAAAAATATTAGGAACACTTTTTAGTACTGTTTTATAATTATGTGGTAATTCAAATATTTTTAAAAAAATAGGAAATGGAGGGAAGTTAAATTCTCAATACTTTTGGAGTGCACCCAATATTTCTACATGCTCAAGGCAAGCATCTTGAACACATGATATGGTGAATGCTTAGTTGTTTGGTTGTAGGAATAATTGAATCATGCTTTGTTGAATTCGAATAAAATTTGCATGCATCTAGTATTGGCATGTTCCCTCGTACCGTGCATCGTGTGCTTGTCATGACTAACTTACAGGAGCAGGCATAAGTAAAATACAGTTACCGGAAGAAGGGTGATCACATTGGAGCGTGATCATACCTTGTTGGTTATGCATGTTGGAGCATGCAAGGGTTGTGGCCCTGTCTTGGTGTTACCGTCGGAAGAATACTTTATTGTGCTAACCACTGTAGGAAATACTTAAGCCTCCTGAGTTGACCATAGATCGAGTCTTGATCCGGTAACCCTCATACTTGATTCGTGCTGCCACTTGTCCCTGCCATAGGTGGGCTATGGTTTAGTAAGTTGTTAACCCCTTTCCGTGCACACACCGTACAGAGAGGCCACAGTGGAAGATACCAGTGGCCACTAGTAGGCATGCCACTTGGTCAGGGGGCATGGGTGTTTCCGGTTGTAGCCGAGAGGGGGTCCTCCCTTGTAATCCGTGTGTATGAATAGTAATCCCAAGCTATTCGAGATTGTAGTCTCCCCGACTTAGAGTTTTTCTGGAACAATGATTTGGGTGATTCCTGGCATCTGGACGGTTAACCTGGTGTGTGCTGGTCAGGTGTGTTTTCAACCCAAAACTGTAATGGGAATTAGTCAGCGTGTCGATACTGGCTAAAGAAATCCTTTACTTGTGGGTTATACCCTCTGCAGAGTTATACCTATTCGAATAGCCGTGTCCGCGGTTAAGGACTACAGTCTGGGTTGGTCAAGTGTCGGGCTTAGAGTCGGTCTCGGAAGAAAATAATTAAAATTTAGCATGGTTTATTTTGCTAGATAATTATAGCTGCTACTGGTGTTAACATGAATATTATTGATGCTATGATTATTATTGTGGACTAACCCATTTCTCTTATTTTATTTTCTGAGTGTCTCAGGGGCTAGCTAGACTACCCCGGTCATTCAGTTTTATTTTCAAGACCTTACGAGGCATCTCTCGAATTCTCAGGCAGTCCTGTCTCGCCCGACTCCCTTGTAGATACCCGTTTGGCATTTCTTTTCAAGACCGACCGTGGCGTCACTTTTTGACACCCGACTGGCATTTCTTTTCAAGACCTCTCGTGGCGTCGCTTGGATTCTCGGGCGGTCCTATCTCGCCCGAATTTCCTTTTAGACACAAGACTGGCATTTCTTTCATTTTCTTCTGGATTCTCGGGCGATGCTGTCTTGCCTGATTCTCCATTAACTTTCTTTGTTTGTCACTAACATTTATTTTCTCATTGTTCTGCACATGCTAATATTTTATCATGCCATGGTTTAATTCCTGTCAGCATGCATTTAATATAGTCCAGCATGAGCATATGCATATAATTTAGTTCATCATGATCTTATATCATCTGCTGCATCCGGTATATCTTTTGTTCATAATGTTTGCGAGTACATTCCAAAGTATTCACAGGCTTGTCCCTGGCTATTTACTTGGCCAGGTCAGGATTTCACAAAGGAGTACCACAACGACATCCACACGGAGCCTAGGATAGCAGCCACGCGGGGCAGGAATTATCCAGGTCAGCCGTTCCTGTGGGAATGGAGCCCCATCGACGTTGGAGAACCACGAGTCGCTTCTGTCATCCACCACCAGAATCATTGTTGTATCATTAGACCTTTATGGTCTTGTATCCAATTCTTATAATTGCTTGGTAATCTGTAACAAGGTCGAGTCCACCAGTAACAGTAATCCTGGGGCTGGTGGTGACACGAGGGGTTAATTTCTGGTATTTTGCATCCCCGAAATCTGGCCCCGACACATAAACAAACTATATATTTGTCACCGGATTTGTCATGAACAATACTGTGCACAAGAAATGACATTGGATAAAAATAACATACACATAATTATACATTTATAGATGTGTGTTTGCAGCTTAACATACATATGATTAAAAAGCAAGGTTAGAGATATAATGGAATATCTTACCATCCTCCAAAACCAAGGGAAACAATAAACAGAGAAACTTTGCAATATGTGTCACCTAGTGATATACAAAATATTAGGTTGGAAGATGGCGTGGTAGTTAACGGATTGTGTCAATGAGGAAGAAATCGAGGTGCGTCATTCCATGTATGAATGCACCTAATACACAACTATTATATGTAGCAGCCCCTGTTATCATCATATCAAGCGGATATTTAATTGGTCAAAATTTTCTCAAAATGGTTAATTACATTAATCCACGCACGCATAAACAGTGATGACAGCGAGCAGGAACAATTCATGTGATCTTATTAACGGTAGTTAACGTCATCTTGCTAATAGGTTGATCATGATCATTTCAATGGATAAATTTGATAATCTATTCGGCCTTTCTTGAGTAGGCTTATGACACACCTCGCATGACTCTTTTGTTAAAGTAAACAGCACACCCAATGACTGGGCTGGGTGGCCACTCATAAACTGATTAATTTCTTGGAGCTATGTGTGTGTAGTTTTGATACAGAAAGGATGTTTCCATCAGACAAATAAAATACTTCCAGAAAGAAGAAGACAAGCCCCAACATCATCCTGGTGGACGACATGAGAGGCTATCTCCTCCGCCGGCCCTAGACCCACACACTCTCAGCCTCGCTGGTACCCATCGATCGGCACCACGCCGAGCAAAGCCCCGGGCGATAGTAGGCGCTAGTGGGATGTCCCTTCTCTCCGCTCCACCCCCTTGTCTCTGTAGGCTAACCATAGCACCTCACACCACTGCCGCGGCTATCACCCACCTTCGGAGGTGGGCCGCTGACCTGAGATTTTGTGGCATGCCCAGTCAGGTCATGGTTCACTTGGTTTGTGCGTGGATCAGGGAACTTTGCCTGGAGCCGGTCCTCTCCCAGATCAGGCAGCATCGTGGTCGTTGACCTTTGAGGGGTGATTGCGGTTAGACGGGATGTGGCTGCCCATAGCCTCTCATGGGTGATGTTCCACCGCAGGTGAGATACTCCCTGCCCCACCCGGAATGGTCAGGTGGGTTCGTTGGCGGTCTTAGGCCCAATCACATCTGGTCATGGTCGTGGACTTGTGCCAGGTCGAGCCTCACTATGGTTTGATGGCTTTCTCCGGTGACCGCATACCAATAGCTTGGTGCCGGGGCATGGGATTGGGGTGTCGTACATTGAGGCAATGGCCCTGGACGGTAGGCTGGACGTCTGGCGAGTGTGCGGGACGGTCCAACCGAAAGTTTGGTGCCTCGACACTGATGGAGGCGATGTCTTGGTAGTCACGTCCCACTTGGGGTCGTCGCCATTGTTCTTTCGCCCTCCCAGCTCAGGGTGAAAACCCGTGCCCGCCCCAGCAGACACGGTGGTGGAGGTGCAATGCGTCATGACCATGTTTGATTCGTCATCGGTGAGTGTAGTCATCTTTCCGTCGCGGTGGCATGTTCAGAATGGTATGGCGATCCAATTGACCCTACCTCAAATCTAGTGACTCACTGTATTGCTTGGACCTATATTGTACACCACTAGTGCAGAATTGGGCATTAATCCCGGTTCGTAAGGATCTTTACTCCCGGTTCACCAACCAGCACTAAAGGGTGGGGACTAAAGCCCCCCCCCCCCTTTAGTGCCTGTTCGTCACGACCCGGGACCAAAGGCCCACCACGTGGCACGAGCCCGCGCCGGGGGCTGGGGGCCTTTTAGTCCCGGTTAGTTACACCAACCGGGACTAAAAGGTTTAGGGGTTTATGGGTTTATGGTTTATTTTTCCTTTTAATTTTGTGTTTTTCATTTAATTCTTTTTCATTTCAAACATATTTTACGCTACTACATACTGTACACATTATGCATATATATAAATAGAATTTCTCGTAGAACCGATCATATATATATCATCGAATTTCTCGTACGACCATTCACATACACATATATATACAATTTCTCCTACAATTTGCAGATCATTACATGCAGGCATTAGGTGTAATGGTATTCTCCTTTGGGATCTATGACCTGGTCGAGCAAAAATCCCGCTATTTTCTCTTGAATTGCTCGTACGCGATCCGTTGGTAGGAGCTTATCCCGCATCTCCGACATATTTAAAGAAGGAGATCAATATGAATGTATTAGTTGCGTGTTTATATATTAGATAATGATATAAATATTGTGAATAGTGTTCTGGCAAACGTACCCAACTTTGTCTTGCATCTTTGGCCCTTTCGGACGTCATAATGCGAATGTTCTCGCAAACGTAGTATGCACATAAATTATTCCCCTGCACCTGCCTCATACACTTTACGAGAATAGAATTCAATCAGATAATAATTAATCAAGCATGATAATGGTATTGAAACTAGAATTAAAGAGATGCACGAACGTAGCTAGCTTGTACTACTTAATTACCTTGGGTCGCGCCCATTTCAGCTGTTGTTTCCATGGGCCTTGAACCTCTTTGACGAACTTTTGCCAAGCCCTACCCGCCGGCAAAGAAAATGAATACAGGAGTTATTAATTAGTTGATATCAGGAAATGAACTAAAGAGGCTGACATAGTGCGATAATGATTGAAATTACCTGTCGACCATCCCCCTCACGATTGAGTATTCTTTAGTTTCTTTAAGTAGTGAGTCCAGTACTCAAACTTTTCCCTCATCAACTTCAATGATTAGCAGGATCCAGTGGAAACTGCATGCACACACGTTTGTATAATTAAGCAGGCACGTGCGTAACTCATCAACAACACTTATTAACATCTAGTAAGCAAAAACAGAATTTGTTGTACAAGACAGTAACACTCACCCGAAGTTGTAACGAAGTAGTATTTCTGGTTGGGTATTTAGTCGCTTCAAAAACTCTTGCAAGCTTCTCTCTGTGTCTTTTCTCGACGTCTGACGTGACCATGTCTCTTCATTAATGGTATTTGGGTCAATGAGCCCAATGCCATAGCGTCCTTCTTTTTTTCATTTCATACATCTTCATTCTGCATAATACCACAGAAAAGAATATAGTGAGGATAATTACAGGTAATGAACGAGCACAACTAGAGACTTAAATTACAGAAAAAATTACTTACAGACAATAGCAACTGACGAGAGATTTGTCGAGTGCATCTTGATTGAATAACTGAAACATTTCTTGAAACTCAACCAACAAATCTTTTTCATGGAAGTAATGCTCTGCCTTGACTTTCACCATGAGGGACTCTCGCCCGTTCTTTACTTCTCTCAGGTACCACTCATGCAATTCGTACATTCTCGTTGATAGAAGTGTGATCTCCTCAGGCTTGACCATAGGTTGGCCAGGGACATATTTCCATGCTACTTCGTCATCTTTAATCCCGGGGATAGGCTCGATCTCTAGCAGTTGATAAACAGTGACACCGGCTTCTTTAGCCATCCTTCTATGATCGTCGGTTATTACTAGCTGATCGGCGGTACTCACATGTGGTTGTACAATGAGCGGGGGGATCGACTGCACTGCCGGTTCTCCCAGCTGGGGAACAGTTTTCCCTCATTTTTTACCTGCTTGGCTCGAGCTCGAGCTCGACTCCTTCTCTTTTTGTGCACGATATAACTTCTTGATAGAGCGCTCATAGTCTGAGTCCCTTTTCTTCACAACCGGTTGAGCATTATCAATAAAGTGTTGTACGACTTCCTCATGTACTTTCTCCTTTGGCGGCGGGGGTGGTTTTGGTGCAAAATGGGCCTTCACTTCGGAATCCACTACGGCCTTGTTTTCCTCGTCAGTCAAGTCGTAAGGCAACTTTGGAGGAGCCCTGAGGCTTGGACCATATCTGAATTTCTTGCCTATTGTACCGCTAGCTGCCGTAGCTGTGGTGCCTCTCTTCCGCTGTTGCTGAGGCGGCGGAGCCCGCTGAGGCGGTAGAGACGGCTGGCTCGGTGCCGGACTTGGAGGAGTCGGCTGACGCGGTGCCGGACTTGGAGGAGTAGTCGGCTGACACAGTGGCGGAGACGGCCGACGTGGTGCCAGACTTGGAGGAGGAGTAAGCTGACGCGGTGGCTGACTTGGAGGAGCAGGAGTCGACTGACGCGGTGGACTTGTTGGAGCAGGAGTCGGTGGCCTTAGAAAGGCGATGCAATCCTTTCTCCATAGAATGATACGATGTATGGCCTCTCCCAGTGTGCACTCCTCTTCACCTCCAGGAATGTCAAGCTCTGGCTCGTAATATCCTGACATCATTTCATCAACCCCGACACGAGCATAGCCAGCTGGATTCGGATTGCAATGGAAGGTTGCTTCAGGGGGATTTGTTAAAGCATAGCCGTCCGCCACCTTCATGGATATGTTCTTCACTTTCATGTGTAGCTCACAAGGTGTTGTAGCTATGATATCATCCACAGGCTATCTAGTCAACAGTGCATCATCGGCCGGGGTGGAACCCACGCTGCTTCTCGGCATAGATGGGACGGTGCTATCCAATGCTGGATCTGCTTGCTGCTGCCGCTGAGACGCCCTTTCCTAGCTAAGTGAGTCGATCTGCTCCTGCTGCCGCATGAAAGCGCATTCCAACTCCACGTGCTTTGATTCTAGGCCTTGAAGGTGGATTGCTTCCTCCTTCCTCTGCTCCTCCTCCAGCTTCCTCTTCTGCTCTTCCTGCTGCTTCTTTCTCGCACGGCTTCTGTAGTCGGTGTTCCAATCCGCAAACCCCTCAAACCACGGAACAACGCGTTTGCCTCATGTTTGTCTCGGGTGTTCAGGATTCTTCAGGGCACGCGTAAGCTCGTCATTCTTTCTATTGGGCGTGAACGCCCCCATTCGAGCCCCTTCTATTGCAACAAGTAAAGCGTCGGAGGCTTCTTTAAGACTTGCCCGCTCCATAACCAGCCCTGTCTCTGGGTCCAACTTCCCCCCATGTGAAGGAAATATGCCCTAGAGGCAATAATAAAGTTGTTATTTTATATTTCCTTATATCATGATAAATGTTTATTATTCATGCTAGAATTGTATTAACCGGAAACTTGATACATTTGTGAATACATAGACAAAACACCATGTCCCTAGTAAGCCTCTACTTGACTAGCTCATTAATCAAAGATGGTTAAGTTTCCTAACCATAGACATGTGTTGTCATTTGACAAACGGGATCACATCATTAGGAGAATGATGTGATGGACAAGACCCATCCGTTAGCTTAGCATAATGATCGTTAAGTTTTATTGCTATTGCTTTCTTCATGACTTATACATATTCCTTTGACTATGAGATTATGCAACTCCCGAATACCGGAGGAACACCTTGTGTGCTATCAACCGTCACAACATAACTGGGTGATTATAAAGATGCTCTACAGGTGTCTCCGAAGGTGTTTGTTGGGTTGTCATAGATCGAGATTAGGATTTGTCACTCCGAGTATCGGAGAGGTATCTCTGGGCCCTCTCAGTAATGCACATCATGATAAGCGTTGCAAGCAATGTGACTAATGAGTTAGTTATGGGATGATGCATTACGGAACGAGTAAAGAGACTTGACACTAACGAGATTGAACTAGGTATGAAGATACCAACGATCGAATCTCGGGCAAGTAACATACCGATGACAAAGGGAATAACGTATGTTGTCATTACGGTTTGACCAATAAAGATCTTCGTAGAATATGTAGGAACCAATATGAGCATCCAGGTTCCGCTGTTGGTTATTGATCAGAGATATGTCTCGGTCATGTCTACATAGTTCTCGAACCAGTAGGGTCCGCACACTTAACGTTCGATGATGATTTGTATTATGAGTTATGTGTTTTGCTGACCGAAGATTGTTCGTAGTCCCGGATAAGATCACGGACATGACGAGGAGTCTCGAAATGGTCGACAGGTAAAGATTGATATATTGGATGATAGTATTCGGACACCGGAATGGTTTCGGAGTGTTTTGGATATTTATCGGAGTACCGGGAGGTTACTGGAACCCCCCGAGGGAAGTAATGTGCCACATTGGCCATAGGGGAGAGGCAAGGCAGCCCACAAGGGGCTGGCGCGCGCCCCCCCATGGGGAGTCCGAATTGGACAAGGGGAGGGTGCGCTGCCCCCCTTTCCTTCTCCTTCTCCCTCTCCCTTCCCCTTTCCCTCTCCGGTAAAAGGAAGGGGGGGTCCGAATTGGACTTGGAGCCCTAGTAGGACTCCTCCCCACTTGGGGGTGCGCCTAGGCCGGCCTCCTCCCCTCTCCTCCTTTATATACGGGGGCAAGGGGGCACCCCAAAGGACATCAATTGTTCTTAGCCGTGTGCGGTGCCCTCCTCCATAGTTTACTCCTCCGGTCATATTGTCGTAGTGCTTAGGCAAAGCCCTGCGCGGATCACATCACCATCACTGTCACCACGCCGTCGTGCTGACGAAACTCTCCCTCGACACTTTGCTGGATCAAGAGTTCGAGGGACGTCATCGAGCTGAACATGTGCAGAACTCGGAGGTGCCGTACGTTCGGTGCTTGATCGGTTGGATCGCGAAGACGTTCGACTACATCAACCGCGTTAAGCTAATGCTTCCTCTTTCGGTCTACAAGGGTATGTGGACACACTCTCCCCCTCTCGTTGCTATGCATCTCCTAGATAGATCTTGCGTGAACGTAGAAATTTTTTGAAATTGCATGCTACGTTTCCCAACAGTGGCATCCGAGCCAGGTCTATGTGTAGATGATATGCACGAGTAGAACACAAAGAGTTGTGGACGATGATAGTCATACTGCTTACCACCAACGTCTTATTTTGATTCGGCGGTATTGTTGGATGAAGTGGCCCGGACCAACCTTACATGACCGCGTTCATGAGACTGGTTCCACCGACAGACATGCAACTTGTTGCATAAAGGTGGCTGGCGGGTGTCTGATTCTCCAACTTTAGTTGAATCAAATTTGACTATGGCCGGTCCTTGTTGAAGGTTAAAACAGCAAACTTCACGAAACATCGTTGTGGTTTTTATGCGTAGGTAAGAACGTTTCTTACTAGAAGCCCGTAGCAGCCACGTAAAACTTGCAACAACAAAGTAGAGGACTTCTAACTTGTTTTTGCAGGGCATGTTGTGATGTGATATGGTCAAGACATGATGTGATACACGTTATTGTATGAGATGATCATGTTTTGTAAAAGTTATCGGCAACTGGCAAGAGCCTTATGGTCGTCGCTTTATTGTATGAAATGCAATCGCCATGTAATTGCTTTGCTTTATCACTATGCGTTAGCGATAGTTGTAGAAGCAATAGTTGGCGAGACGACAACGACGCTACGATGGAGATCAAGGTGTCATGCCGGTGACGATGGAGGTCATGACGGTGCTTTGGAGATGGAGATCAAAAGCACAAGATGATGATGGCCATATCATGTCACATATTTTGATTGCATGTGATGTTTATCTTTTATGCATCTTATTTTGCTTAGTACGGCGGTAGCATTATAAGATGATCCCTCACTAAAATTTCAAGGTATAAGTGTTCTCCCTGAGTATGCACCGTTGCGACAGTTCGTCGTGCCGAGACACCACGTGATGATCGGGTGTGATAAGCTCTACGTTCACATACAACGGGTGCAAGACAGTTTTGCACCCGCGTAATACTCAGGTTAAACTTGACGAGCCTAGCATGTACAGACATGGCCTCGGAACACTGGAGACCGAAAGGTCGAACGTGAATCATATAGTACATATGATCAACACAGAGATGTTCACCATTGAAAACTACTCCATCTCACGTGATGATCGGACATGGTTTAGTTGATATGGATCACGTGATCATTTAGATGACTCGAGGGATGTCTATCTAAGTGGGAGTTCTTAAGTAATATGATTAATTGAACTTAATTTATCATTAATTTAGTCCTGATAGTATTAGCATATCTATGTTGTAGATCAATAGCTCGCATATAGCTCCCCTATTTTATTTTTGATATGTTCCTAGAGAAAACTAAGTTGAAAGATGATAGTAGCAGTGACGTGGACTGGGTCCGTGATCTGAGGATTTTCCTCATTGCTGCATAGAAGAATTATGTCCTTGATGCACGGCTAGGTGACAGACCTATTACAGGAGCAGATGCAGACATTATGAATGTTTGACAAGCTCGGTATGATGACTACTTGATAGTTTAGTGCACCATGCTTTACGGCTTAGAACCGGGACTTCAAAAATGTTTTGAACGCCATGGAGCATATGAGATGTTCCAAGAGCTGAAAATGATATTTCAGACTCTTGCCCGTGTTAAGCGGTATGAGACCTCTGACAAGTACTTTGCCTACAAGATGGAGGAGAATAGCTCAGCTAGTGAGCATGTGCTCAGAATGTCTGGGTACTACAATCGCTTGAATCAAGTGGGAGTTAATCTTCCAGATAAGATAGTGATTGATAGAGTTCTCTAGTCACTATCACCAAGTTACTAGAACTTCGTGATGAACTATAATATGCAAGGGATGACGAAAACGATTCCCATGCTCTTCGCGATGCTGAAATCGGCGAAGGTAGAAATCAAGAAATAGCATCAAGTGTTGATGGTTAACAAGACCACTACTTTCAAGAAAAAGGGCAAGGGAAAGAAAGGGAACTTCAAGAAGAATGGCAAGCAAGTTTTCACTCCCGTGAAGAAGCCCAAAGTTGGACCCAAGCCTGAAACTGAGTGCTTCTACTGCAAAGGAAATGGTCACTGGAAGTGGAACTACCCCAAATATTTGGCAGATAAGAAGGATGGCAAAGTGAACAATGGTATATTTGATATACATGTTATTCATGTGTACTTTACTAGTGTTCATAGTAGCCCCTGGGTATTTGATACCGGTTCAGTTGCTAAGATTTGTAACTCGAAACAGGAGTTGCAAAATGAACAAATACTAGTTAAGGGCGAGGTGACGATGTGTGTTGAAAGTAATTCCAAGGTTGATAAGATCACCATCACACACTCCCTTTACCTTCGGGATTAGTGTTGAACCTAAAATAAATGTTATTTGGTGTTTGCGTTGAGCATAAATATGATTGGATCATGTTTATTGCAATACGGTTATTCATTTAAGTCAAAGAATAATTGTTGTTCTATTTACATGAATAAAACCTTCTATGGTCATACACCCAATGTGAATGGTTTATTGAATCTCGATTGTGGTGATACACATATTCATAATATTGATGCCAAAAGATGCAAAGTTGATAATGATAGTGCTACATATTTGTGGCATTGCCGTTTAGGTCATATTGGTGTAAAGTGCATGATGAAACTCCATGCAGATGGACTTTTAGAATCACTTGATTATGAATCATTTGATGCTTGCGAACCATGCCTCATGGGTAAGATGACTAAAACTCCGTTCTCCAGGACAATGGAGCGAGCTACTGACTTATGGGAAATAATATATACTGATGTATGCAGTCCGATGAGTGTTGAGGCTCGCGGCGGGTATCATTATTTTCTGACCTTCACAGATGATTTGAGCAGATATGGGTATATCTACTTAATGAAACACAAGTCTGAAACATTTGAAAAGTTCAAAGAATTTCAGAGTGAAGTGCAGAATCATCGTAACAAGAAAATAAAGTTTCTACGATCTGATCGCGGAGGCGAATATTTGAGTTACGAGTTTGGCCTTCATTTAAAACAATGTGGAATAGTTTCGCAACTCACGCCTCCTGGAACACCACAGCGTAATGGTGTGTCCGAACGTCATAACCGTACTTTATTAGATATGGTGCGATCTATGATGTCTCTTACCGATTTACCACTATCGTTTTGGGGTTATGCATTAGAGACAGCTGCATTCACGTTAAATAGGGCACCATCTAAATCCGTTGAGACGACACCATATGAACTGTGGTTTGGCAAGAAACCTAAGCTGTCGTTTCTTAAAGTTTGGGGTTGCGATGCTTATGTGAAAAACCTTCAGCCTGATAAGCTCGAACCCAAATCGGAGAAGTGCGTCTTCATAGGATACCCAAAAGAAACTGTTGGGTACACCTTCTATCACAGATCCGAAGGCAAAATCTTTATTGCTAAGAATGGATCCTTTCTAGAGAAGGGGTTTCTCTCGAAAGAAGTGAGTGGGAGGAAAGTAGAACTTGATGAGGTAATTGTACCTTCTATTGAATTGGAAAGTAGTTCATCACAGAAATTAGTTCCAGTGATGCCTACACCAATTAGTGAGGAAACTAATGATGATGATCATGAAACTTCAGATAAAGTTACTACAATTCTTCGTAGGTCTACCAGAGTACATTCCGCACCAGAGGGGTACGGTAATCCTGTTCTGGAAGTCATGTTACTAGACCATGACGAACCTACGAACTATGAGGAAGCGATGATGATCCCAGATTCCGCGAAATGGCTTGAGGCCATGAAATCTGAGATAGGATCCATATATAAGAACAAAGTGTGGACTTTTTGTGGACTTGCCCGATGATAGGCAAGCCACTGAGAATAAATGGATCTTCAAGAGGAAGACAGACAATGATAGTAGTGTTACTATCTACAAAGCTCGAATTGTCGCAAAAGGTTTTCGACAAGTTCAAGGTGTTGACTTCGATGATATTTTCTCACTCGTATCGATGCTTAAGTCTGACCGAATCATGTTAGCAATTGCTGCATTTTATGAAATCTGGCAAATGGATGTCAAAACTGCATTTCTTTAATGGATTTATAAAAGAAGGGTTGTATATGATGCAACCAGAAGGTTTTGTCAATCCTAAAGGTGCTAACAAAGTGTGCAAGCTCTAGCGATCCATCTATGGACTGGTGCAAGCATCTCGGAGTTGGAATATACGCTTTGATGAGTTGATCAAAGCATATAGTTTTATACAGACTTGCGGTGAAGCCTGTATTTACAAGAAAGTGAGTGGGAGCACTACAGCCTTTCTGATAACTATATGTGAATGACATATTGTTGACCGGAAATGATGTAGAATTTTCTGGAAAGCATAAAGGAGTGTTTGAAAGGAGCTTTTCAAAGAAAGACCTCGGTGAAGCTGCTTACATATTGGGCATCAAGATCTATAGAGATAGATCAAGATGCTTGATAAGACTTTCGATGAGTGCATACCTTGATAAGATTTTGAAGGAGATCAAAATGGATCAGTCAAAGAAGAAGTTCTTGTCTGAGTTGTAAGGTATGAAGTTGAGTAAGACTCAAAACCCGACCATGGCAGAAGATAGAGAGATAATGAAAGTCATTCCCTATGCCTCAGCCATAGGTTCTATAAATTATGCCATACTGTACACCAGACCTATTGTGTACCTTGCCATGAGTTTGGCAAGGGGGTACAATAGTGATCCAGGAGTAGATCACTAGACAGCGGTCAAAATTATCCTTAGGTACCTAAAGAGGACTAAGGAAATGTTTCTCGGTTATGGAGGTGACAAAGAGTTCGTCGTAAAGGGTTACGTCGATGCAAGCTTTGACACTGATCCGGATGACTCGGAGTCTCAATCTGGACACATATTGAAAGTGGGAGCAATTAGCTAGAGTAGCTCCATGCAGAGCATTGTAGGCATAGAAATTCATGAAATACGTACGGATCTGAATGTGGCAGACCCGTTGACTAAACCTCTATTACAAGCAAAACATGATCACACCTTAGTACTCTTTGGGTGTTAATCACATGGCGATGTGAACTAGATTACTAACTCAAGTAAACCCTTTGGGTGTTGGTCACATGGCGATGTGAACTATGGGTGTTAATCACATGGTGATATGAACTATTCATGTTAATCACATGGCGATGTGAACTAGATTATTGACTCTAGTGCAAGTGGGAGACTGAAGGAAATATGCCATAGAAGCAATAATAAAGTTATTATTTTGTATTTCCTTATATCATGATAAATGTTTATTATTCATGCTAGAATTGTATTCACCGGAAACTTGATACATGTGTGAATACATAGACAAAACACCGTGTCCCTAGTAAGCCTCTACTTGACTAGCTCGTTAATCAAAGATGGTTAAGTTTCCTAACAATAGACATGTGTTGTCATTTGACGAATGAGATCACATCATTAGGAGAATGATGTGATGGACAAGACCCATCCGTTAGCTTAGCATAATGATCGTTAAGTTTTATTGCTATTGCTTTCTTCATGACTTATACATATTCCTTTGACTATGAGATTATGCAACTCCCGAATACCGGAGGAACACCTTGTGTGCTATCAAACGTCACAACGTAACTGGGTGATTATAAAGATGCTCTACATGTTTCTCCGAAGGTGTTTGTTGGGTTGGCATAGATCGAGATTAGGATTTGTCACTCCGAGTATCGGAGAGGTATCTCTGGGCCCTCTCGGTAATACACATCATGATAAGCCTTGCAAGCAATGTGACTAATGAGTTAGTTCCGGGATGATGTATTACAGAACGAGTAAAGAGACTTGCCGGTAACGAGATTGAACTAGGTATGATGATAGCGAGGATCGAATCTCGGGCAAGTAACATACCGATTACAAAGGGAATGACGTATGTTATCATTGCGGTTTGACTGATAAAGATCTTCGTAGAATATGTAGGAACCAATATGAGCATACAGGTTCCGCTATTGGTTATTGACCGGAGATGTGTCTCGATCATGTCTACATAGTTCTTGAACCCGTAGGGTCTGCACGCTTAACGTTCGATGACGATTTGTATTATGAGTTATGTGTTTTGGTGACCGAAGATTGTTCGGAGTCCTGGATGAGATCACGGACATGACGAGGAGTCTCGAAATGGTCGAGAGGTAAAGATTGATATATTGGACGATAGTATTTGGACACTGGAATGGTTTCGGAGGGTTTCGGATATTTATCGGAGTACCGGGAGGTTACCGGAACACCCTAGGGGAAGTAATGGGCCACATGGGCCATAGGGGAGAGGCAAGGCAGCCCACAAGGGGGTGGCACGCGGCCCCCCCATGGGGAGTCCGAATTGGACAAGGGGAGGGGGCGCGGCCCCCCTTTCCTTCTCCTTCTCCCTCTCCCTTCCCCTTTCCCTCTCCGGTAAAGGAAGGGGGTGTCCGAATTGGACTTGGAGTCCTAGTAGGACTCCTCCCCACTTGGGGGCGCGCCTAGGCCGACCTCCTCCCCTCTCCTCCTTTATATACAGGGGCAAGGGGGCACCCCAAAGGACATCAATTGTTCTTAGCCGTGTGCGGTGCCCCCTCCACAGTTTACTCGTCCGGTCATATTGTCGTAGTGCTTAGGCGAAGCCCTGCGCGGATCACATCACCATCACCGTCAGCACGCTGTCGTGCTGACGAAACTCTCCCTCTACACTTTGCTGGATCAAGAGTTCAAGGGACGTTATCGAGCTGAACGTGTGTAGAACTCGGAGGTGCCGTACGTTCGGTGCTTGATCGGTTGGATTGCGAAGACGTTCGACTACATCAACCGCGTTAAGCTAACGCTTCCGCTTTTGGTCTACGAGGGTATGCGGACACACTCTCCCCCTCTCATTGCTATGCATCTCCTAGATAGATCTTGCGTGAACATAGAATTTTTTTGAAATTGCATGCTACGTTTCCCAACACCATGCGCATAAAATCAAGTCCTGCACCTGTCGGGCCAACTCAATGTAACTGGAGTGACCCCTGCAACAATCATCTCTTGCTCAGCGAGATCCCACTTAGGCCGGGCGACCTAGTAGCCACCGGGCCCCAGCCGATGGTGCCACTTCTTTTTCGCAGCATTAATCTTGTTTGTTCTCGACTGTTCCTGAGCTGCTTCCGATTCCTTGAACTTCCTGACGTTCGCCCGTTGTGCATCTGTGAAATGATCTGGAAGCGTGAAATGTGACATGAGCGATTCCCAAAGTAGATCTTTTGCTCTTTCGGAGACAAAAGTAACTCCTTGATCTCCCTTTGCTGGCTTATTCCATTCTTGAACGGAGATCGGGATTTGGTCCCTGACAATAACTCCGCATTGACGAGTAAACTTGTCCGCATTCTTCTTAGGTTCAAGCGGTTCGCCATTTGGTTTGATGGCATCTATGTTGTACTTTACGCCATCCTGCAACTTTTTGGCCGGGCCTCGTACTGCCCTGCTTGTGGAAGATTTGCTTGATCCGGAGGGCTAACAGAAGAAAGATTGATTCGTTAATATATATATATATATACATACATATATATATATATATGTATGTATGTATGTATATATATACAAATCAATTAAAACATGTAATGATCACCAGATGCCTGATATAAATATACCTCGCCGGTCTTTGTTATTTGAAGAACATTTCCTTTGTCATCATTGTTGTGGCCTTCATCTATTCGTTTGTCTTCATCAAATATCATACCCTCACCGGAATTGTTCAGATATTGCGAGCCGTCATCTTCAGGTTCATTCTCATCTGGGCTCGGGGAGCGTATGATGTCGAACAGGATCTCTTCTCCGTCTCTGCCGGTATTGTCCATAGCTTAAATTAACTAATCCGGAAGAAATATAAAACACTTTAGTATTCAAATTATAATGCAATCAATAAGGAAAAACTAAATCATAGTAGATAATATGCATCTCGAATAATATCACTAACACATCTCGAATAATCCAGATAATATGCATCATCGAATATAATCTCGAATACATTGTCTTGAATATTATCGACTAATATAATCTCGAATACATCGTCTCGAGTATTATCACTAATACATCTCGATTATTATCATATATATAACATCACTACCTAATACAGGTCGAATATTATCAAAGAATCTAGTTCACTCGCGGTTCCTGAGGCGCGGGCGGTGGACACCCAAAGAGAAGGAACCATCACAGGATCATAGCTCGGGTGAGATCCCTGAAGAACCTGCCAGGTATTGCAGAACCTGACTTCCAACGCAACCATGTAGCGACGGACGTGCTCGTCCTCCTACTTAACACGGCGACGTACCACCTCCGGCGGGGCCGGCTGCCTCCGCACCGAAAGTGGCCCACGCTAACGCCACCAAAGAAGCTCCGGGTCGACGACAGGAGCCCGGTTCCTCACCAAGCTGCGCGCCCCAGAAGGTAGCACCTCCCAGTGCCAGCCCGGCGGAGCCCAGTCCCGGACATGGCGCCTATGAAGTAGGTCCTCGCCACCGATCCGACGACGAGGATGCGGGCCGGGCATTGTAGGCGTCGAGAACAAATTCTATGCAAATTTAACAATTTTTAAATGCTTGATTATGATTTTTGTAATTCTTGTTCACTTGATTTTGCAAATACATGACAAACTTTTACAAATACAACATTAAGATATATATTAACATTAAAATATTACTAATACATGGTCAACTTTTTTCTATGCAACTTTTTCCTATGCAACTTTTTTCTATAAGTATAAAAAACTAAAAAAACAGAAAATCTATGCAAATTTCACCGTTCATCTACATATACATATATACATACATTGTATTAAAAAAACAAAAACATACATACATATAGTGAAAAAATAATCATCTAAAACCTCAAAACATAAATACATATAGTAAAAAAATAATCATCTAAAACATCAAAACATAGATATATACATCTAAAACATCAAAACATACATACATGTATACATAGTCAAAAAATAATTATCTAAAACATCTAATAATAATCTAATTAAAAAAATGGAAAAAAAAGATCACCGGAGGGGGCGGCGCGAGCTCACAGCGGGCGAGGTCGAGGCCGGCAACGGCGAGGTCGAGGCCGGCGTCGGAGAGGAGCAGAGGGGCGCGGGCGACGGCGTGGAGGAGAGGCGCGGGCGGCCGGCGTGGTCGATCGAGGCGCGGGCGGCGATGGCGGGGTTGACGCACGGGCGGCGCGTCAACGGGGGCGGCCAGCGCGGGCGGCGTCGGGGAGCGAGGGCGCCGGCGTGGAGGAGGCGGCGCGGGCGGCCGGAGTGAAGGAGAGGCGCGGACGACGGCGGCAGCCTGGCGGCGTCGATGGGAATGGAGAGAGTGGGATCGGAAATTTAGTCGCGGTTGGAGCCACCAACAGCGACTGAAGGCCTCGTGCTGTCACAGCCGCGGTGCAGGGGAAGTTTAGTCCCACCTCGCTTGGCGAGAGGCGCCCAGACCTGTTTATAAGCCCCGCCGCAGCTGCTCCTTCGAGCTCCTCTCTAAAGCAGGCCTGTGGGCCTATGAATGTCTCTCGCCCCTGTTGGGTCTATTGGGCCCTGCGGGCCTGCATCCTGGACCAACCGGAAGTTGGGTTTCTAGTCGTATGCAGGCCGTGGCGGCCCATTTTTTTTTGCTTTATTTATTTTTTTTCTTTCTGAGTTTTATTTGCTTTATTTAGAGTTTTTGAGTGAATCTTTTTGCTTTAGGTCACAAAAATTATAAACTTTCTGTTAATGCCAGTACTTTTCAAATTTTAATAGTTTAAATTTGAATTATTTGAAATTTGTGTGAATCGCTAGTTTGTGAATAACTTTACTTTAAAAATAGATTTTTGAGTGATTCTTTTTTCTGCTGTTTAATATTAGTGTCTTTTATCGTTGTATTCAATTTGGTAATTCTTAGGTTATATTAAATGGGTTCTTTTCAATTCTAGGGTCATTTACGTCAAAAAAATCAGTAAATGCATGAAAAATAGCAAATGAAGTCAGAAAGGGTTGAAAATTGATGACATGGCTTTGAATGGTGCATACTAAACGCACAAAAAGTCTGGAGTTGAAATAAGTTACAAAATGAAATGCCTTTGTAACAGATGAGTTTTCGTCCGAAACCCTGATGCTTCGAAAGGGATTGTCCATTTTGTACATGAAGTGCATCCAATTTTTGCCGTAACCCTCTCAACTTTTTAGCACATGCTATGTGGGTGAAATGATGATAACATGCCAACTTTCAACCTTTTCAGAGTTCATTTGTAGTGCTTTTCAATTTCAGGGTTATTTAGCTCAAAAAAATCAGTAAATGCATGAAAAATAGCAAATGAAGTCAGAAAGGGTTGAAAATTGATGACGTGGCTTTGAATGGTGCATACTGAATGCACAAAAAGTTTGGAGTTAAAATAAGTTAAAAAAATGAAATGCCTTTGTAACAGATGAGTTTTCGTCCGAAACCCTGATACTTCAAAAGAAATAGTCCATTTTGTACACGAAGTGCATCCATTTTTTGCCGTAACCCTCTCAACTTTTTAGCACAAGCTATGTGGGTGAAATGATGATACCATGCCAACTTTCAACCTTTTAAGAGTTCATTTGTAGTGCTTTTCAATTTCAGGGTCATTTGGCTCAAAAAAATCAGTAAATGCATGAAAAATAGCAAATGAAGTCAGAAAGGGTTGAAAATTGATGACGTGACTTTGAATGGTGCATACTAAATGCACAAAAAGTCTAGAGTTGAAATAAGTTTAAAAAAATGAAATGAATATGTAACAGATGAGTTTTCCTCTGAAACCCTGATACTTGGAAGAGATTGCCATTTTGTACACGAAGTGCATCCAGTTTTTGCCGTAACCCTCTCAACTTTTTAGCACATGCTATGTGGGTGAAATGATGATACCATGCCAACTTTCAACTTTTTCAGAGTTCATTTGCATTGCTTTTCAATTTCAGGGTCATTTTGCTCAAAAAAATCAGTAAATGCATGAAAAATAGCAAATGAAGTCAGGAAGGGTTGAAAATTGATGACTTGGATTTCAATGTTGCATACTGAACGCACAAAAAGTTTGGAGTTGAAATAAGTTTAAAAAAATGAAATGCCTTTGTAACAGATGAGTTTTCCTCTAAAACCCTGATACTTCGAAGAGATTGTCCATTTTGTACACGAAGTGCATCTAGTTTTTGCCGTAACCCTCTCAACTTTTTAGCACATGCTATGTGGGTGAAATGATGATACCATGCCAACTTTCAACCTTTTCAGAGTTCATTTGTAGCTCTGATCCAAGATGATGTAGGGTAGAACCCTAGATGGCTGATCTTTCATGAAAGGAGCGGATCCCGCAATGAACACGAAGAACACGAGGAGAAATCACGAGGAAAAACACGAGAGAATCACTCAAACCAACAAGATCGATTACACATGTGCTAGATCCTCGAAACACAAAGAGATACACGATCCATGATCAACAAGGGACGATACATAGGGTAACCGGTTCTTCTCCGTGAGGAGGTCTTGAGTTCTTCCCGTTAGGGGTCTTGAATCCACTTGGGGGGGATCTTCTCCATAGAGGTCCTGAGCTCCGATGGAGAAGGGATCAAGTGGAGAGCAAAGCTCTATCTCAAATGAGCTACTACTTTGCTAACCCTAATACAGAGCTTGGAGACAAGTATTTATAGTCCAAGGGGTAAGTAGGGGATACATGGGTCGAAACCCCTTTCACTGCGCACAGGCAGGGTGTAACACCCCTGTGTAATAGCCACTATGATCAGCTGCTAATAATGCCAAGTCATATCATTTGCAGTGTTTAAACAAAGTGGTTAACCAAAGCAAATCAACTCCATTTTTAAAATCAACTCAAATTCAATAGTGAAATATGAAGTTGAGCAAACCCTGTTGGAAAAATGTTCATTAAATGGCAAATAATCTAGGAACATTTGTAAAACCATCATCAAAATAGTTGGAGTTAGACAAAGGACTCAAACAAGATGAGACAGCACCAAAACAGCAATATTAAATCCCATTAAAATCATATCTAATTCAAATGGAATTCAAATCTGTCCAAACCAATTTGTGGTGGAATGGAATATTGCATTGCAATATTGGGAACAACTTTCATTCTTCACAAAAAAATGCATGAAGCCCTAACTAAATCAAAACTGAAAAGAAATAAAGAAAACTAAAAACTAAAAATAAGAAAAAGAAGAAGGCCACTGTGCACTAGGCCTAAGTGCACAGTGCCTGAGGGCAGCCCACTGGGCCCCTTTCTCCCTCCGCTACCTCTCTCTCCTGTGCGTGTCGGCGCGCGCCTGGTCGCGCCGGCGAACGCCGCCTGAACGCCGACAGCGCGACGCCGCGAGGAGATAGGGCGAGGCCATGCATTCCCCCTAGCCTCCTCAGTCACTTCTCCCCCTCTCTCCTCGGTCGCTCCGCCCCTCTTCCCCTTCTCAGATCCGGTGGCCCAACGCCACCGTCGCCACGCCTCGCCACCGCCGTGGCCACCGGCCTCCCTGCGTCGTCTGAGCGTGCCTGGGAGGAGCCCCGTGGTCGACTGCGTCCTCTGGAGCAATTGGACGGAGCGGAGGAGCGCTGCTTTGCCCACGTGCTTCGTCTTCAACCTCGGGTCGCCGCCGCTCTTCTTCGTCTCCGGTGCCGTCTCTGCTGCTACTAAACCTACGCCGGGCCACCTTGTGCCTACCCGGTGAGCATCTCCTCCTTCTCTCTCTCCCTGCATCACTGTTAGACGCTCGCAGTGAGCCATCGCCGTTGCCGCACTTTGGCCTCCGCTGCTAAGCTTGCCGCCGGCGATGCGGTGACCGTCATGGCCACCCAAGCCCACCACCGTGCTCAGGGCACTCGTGTGGTGCGGCTAGTGCCCTCCGTTTGCTCGCTAGGCCGCCGTAGGCTCGTTTCCCTCGACCTCCCGAACGCGCCGCCGCCTTTGCTCGTCGCCGGCGTCATTTCCGGCAGAGTCCGGCCGTGCCGCCGCTGTAGGAGATATGCCCTAGAGTTAATAATAAATACTATTATATATCTCCCTGTTCATAATTAGGTTTATGTTCTATGCTATAACTGCTATGGTTCTCGAGTCTACAAATAAAACGAGGCTTGGAGGAAGACTCATATGCACGTGTGGAATAATAAACGGTAAAATGTATTCCTAGTCTGGCCTCTAAGACTAGCTCAAGTGTTGCATGATGGTTCTGTTTTCCTGATCATGGGCATGTCTATGCCAACAACTTTTGAGGGCACAATGTTAGGAGAACACTTGTGTTGAATCGACCCGAATTAATGTTATGCTATGAGATACATTCGTCATGAGTTAATGGTTAATAACACAGAGATGGTTAACGTTTGCATGATTCCTTAGACCATGAGAGTATCGAGTTTCTTCATGCTTGATTCATGAACTTTGGGGTTTGTTAAACGTCATCCGTAAATGGATGGCTATTACGGCGGCTTACGGTTCATGGGAAAGTATGTCAAGTAACTAGATAGCTCGAGATTGGGATTTGCTCCTCCGACGATGGAGAGATATCTCTGGGCCCTCTCGGTGTTATGGTGTCCATCATCGTCTGGCCAGACACTGTGTGATTTGATCACGGGGATGCCGGAACACGTAACGAGAAAAGAGAACAATACCGGTAACGAGGTAACTGGCTTAGTGGACAAGTTGTTGATCCACGGGAATGCCAACATGTCTCACCTCAGGTATTTGTAACATATCGAGAAGCAACAGGAATAGCACACGGCAACTGGAGGTTCACTCAAATATTCATTCGTGTGGGTATAGGGGTCAATATGGGTGTCCACGGCTCCGATGTTGATCATTGATCGGAAGGGGTTCCGTGTCATGTCTATACTTCACCGAACCTATAGGGTCACACGCTTAAGGGTCATCTATCTGCTGAATACTAGACAGGGAGTCTGAGAGAAAATCACCGAAAAAGTTTCGGACACGGAAAAAGTTTCGGACAGCGGAAAAGTTCCGCAGAGAGAGGTCACCGGATGAGTTCCGGTGAAACTGAAAAGTTGTTTCAGAGGATACCATAAAGTCAAATTGGTTTTGGCACTTGCCCGATAACTCTTGGAGGGTGCCAGAATCATTCTGGAAACTTTTGGGAATTTTCTGGAAGAAAAACCGGAAATGTTCCGGAGCTGCCGGAACCACTTCAGATGCTTTTCGCAGATGAAAATCACTAATCTGGAATTGTTCCAGAACGCGTTGAAAATTATTTTAGTGGGTACTAGAAATGTTCTAAGCCCACATAAATATTTTCAGTTCGAACGGACGCTGAAAAATGTCGTCGTGAATAGTGAAAGTGCTTTTTGGGTGGCTTCTTGGAGAAGCCACCTTGAGGGTCCTTTGGTATTTTTCCCCTTGGCTTCTTGGAGAAGCCACCCTTGGGCTTGGCCTATAAATAGGGGTGGAGGGGGCTGCCTAAAGACTCACTCCTTCTCACATACAAGTGCCATTGCAATGATCTGGCTTCTCTCTCCCTCCCCGCGAAATAGTTTCGTAGAGCCGAAAGGCTGTCTGGGTTCCGGTGGGAACTAGTTCTGGGTGGCGAAGCCCTGCCGGATAGATGACACCGTATGTGTGCAACTCTGTAGAGAGGTCGTAGTTTCGATCTTAGTGCCCGAGGGGCTGTTCGAGAGTGCCTCCCGAAGGGCTGTCCAAGTGACGGTCCGAATTCTGTGAGTCCTCCCGAAGGGCTGTCCGAGTGACCGTCTGAGTTTTGAAGGTCCTCCCGAAGGGCTGTCCGCGACACCGTCCGGGGGACTGTTCGACCGCCTCCCGGAGGGCTGTCCTGGGCGCGGATGAGGGTATACATCCTCGCGGTTGGGAGGTTGTAAATCCTAGCTGCGGGGATCTGCACCGCCGATCGTCATCGACTCTACTTCCGCTGCGCTACGAGTCGGTAACGAAAATGATCAAACCTTGTATGCAGTCTCCATAGTGGTCCTGGGCTGGTGCGTAGGTCAGAAAATTTTTGTTTTCTGCTGCGTTACCCTACAGTGGCATCATGAGCCGTGCTATGCGTAGATGCAGGTTGCGATCTAGAATACATGAGATGTATGGGTGTTGCACAATATAATTAGGTAGTAGATGAGTTCTATTACTGAAAATTATTTGTGCGGGTAGCAGATGAAATCTGTTACCCGATATTCTTGTTGCTTCCCTGGAATTTGCATATTTCTGATCTTGATAACAGCATGGTGGAGTTTCAATGTTCTGGCAATCCGCGATCCTGATTGATCAACGAAGTGCTGACAGTTCATTGAATTCCATCGTAGTTAAAAAGAAAGATGAAATTTCGCAGACGAAAGGGCAATGTAGATATGATCTGCACGGGGGTCATGCGTATGACGAAGTTCAGTATTGGGCTCGAGATTTTATTATCTCGTGTCTCATACACCCCGCGATGTTAATCTAGCGACTTGGATTATCATACTTGATGATGGACGTTGGTAGCTTCGGTTTGTTTCGAAACCTTAGAAGCCACGTAAAACAAGTTTTTGCTGAACCGATTAGAGGCATCTAACTTGGTTTTGCAGGAGGGTTTGCATGTGCATGTGATGTGGTATAGCAGTGCTCATAATAATTTGATTATGTATGAGATGACTATATAATGTAAATTGATTAACATGACCTGTGTGTCATGATTCGGCATGATGGCTGGAGCCATATGATTGTCATTTTATTGACCTGCGTGTCAACCTTAAGTAATGCATTATTTTATTAGCTATAGAGATAGCAATATTATCTGGTGCATCGACAAGGTGGTGGCAATCTTCGCGAAGGTGAACACCGACGCGAATGCCGAAGACGAAGAAATACAAGACTTCTCCTTCAGAAAGGGCTATACCATATCATGCTTTTATGAATTGCTTAAGATGTTTATCCCTTATGATGCACCCTTCTTGATTGTGCGGTAGTCACTTTTTATTAGGGTGATCTCTCACAAAAATATCAAGTAGTTAGTGTTCTCCCAAGTGTAGCACCGTCACGGCACCTAACTTTTCGGGGTATTACAGGATCTCCCTCGGTACGAACGATTAGGGATGTGTGAGGCGGGTGAGTTGAGACCTCGCAGCAAGATCTCTTGGTTGTCTTGACATTCTGGAAGGATCTCCCTGAGCTCGGAACACGCCCATCGAAAGATGAACAAGAGTCACATAGAGATGTGATCGGCAAGTTTGCCTACCGATTGAAGTTCACGCCATCAGTGTTCATCTCGTTCAATGGCGTTGAATGGAAATGCGGGTCTTGTATCACTCACAATCAATTATGAGAGATATTGATTTGAGTGGGAGCGCACTGTTGAATTAACATCTTTAATTCTCAGTGCAATTAATTATGAACTTTGTCTAAGTGTGATTTGCGTAATAGTTGTCGAATAATGGCTCGCGTTTCCACCTTCCCTATTAAAATTGAATAGCTGTTAAATATCTGGTTAAAACTTTACGGTTGGTAACGTAATGTGAGGATTGTCCTCAAGAGTGCCGAGAAGGACTTTGTCCTATCGCATACTTTGGTGTTCTCTCGCTTATGCTATGGATCATATGACTCTCGTCCTTCGATCCAAAAGCTAGAATTCCATTTCAGTCAACTGCAATACATTTGCTTCCATGAGACCCGACTTTGAAAGTTTGGATAGTTATGTGATATTCATGGAATCTGAAAATCATTTTCAGAGACAGATAAAGGCTAAAAGATATGAGATATCCAAAGCAATGTTTGTTTGCAAACTATTAGTAAAGGAGTTTACTATGCATTAGACTGATAAGAAAGGGATCCAGAAGAACGCCTGTCATATGATGAAAGGTGAATAAAACAACAATTTAAAGAGAAAGGAAGTATCCGAAGGGTGTTAGTGAAACTTTCACGCCTAGGAAGTCCAGGGCTAACACCACTCTTAAGTTGGGTGCTTCTTCTGAGAGTAGGAGAAATGCTAAAAGTTAAACTGTTAGAAGTATAATGACAATAAGAAAGAAGACTGGAATATCCAGCTCATGTATGAATGTCATACAAGTTTTTGATGTATAGAAAGCTGGTCAAAGATATAGTTCTTGGGAATTATGATTAAATTGTTAATCACTGATTCTTGGGTATTGTGAGTTAATCACAAAGATACCCACTCGATTGCATTCTGTTGCAACTCGATGTAAGAACTACTATGGCCTGAAAGACTAGCCAGGGACGAGGTTTAGGTATACACAGGGAACATAGTAAATGTTACTATACCTTCCATCGGTGTATTCCCTATGTATTTACTTTCATAATTCATTTTGGAGTTTCATACACTCTAGCCCTTTGCATAAGGAATCTTGCAAAAAGGTTGTTCATAAGAGAACTTTTTATGTTTGATGTTATGATTAACATAAGGGCCATACTTTCATTGAGAATGAGATGTATGTTATGAATAATGATAATAATATATTACCTCTGTTTTTACTTTCATAATTCATTTTAGACTTTCATACACTCTAGCCCATTGCAAAATGTTTGTTGCAAAAGGGTTGTTCATAAAAAGAACAATTGTTGTTCAGTATTATGAATAACATGAAGGGCCATGCTTCCATCCAAGATGGGACGTATGTTATGAATATTGATGGTAATATGATACATGCATAACACTGACGCTAAATGTCGCAAGACTAAAAGAATACCACACAAGTGTGGCACTGCATTTGGTCACATTGGAGAAACCCGCATGGAAAATTCCATTATGATGGATTTTGAAGTCATTTGATTTTGAATCATCTGACACTTGCAACTTTTCTCCGAAAAGTGAAGTGACTGAAATACCGTTCACAGGCCATAAGGAACAAACAACAAACTTATTGGTGATCATACATTTGATGTGTGTAGTTCGATAAATGTTGCAAGTAGTGGATTTACTATCTTCAGAAATGACTCAAGTAGATATATGGATATTTGCTTGATGGGACGTAAGTATGGATCTTTTGAAATCATTCAAAAGGTTTTCAAAAATGAAGTAGAAGTTATTGTAACAAGAAAATTATGTTTCTACAATTCGATTGCAGAAAGGAATATTTGAGTTACAAGTTTAGCGAATGTCTGATGAGTTGTGAAAGGGGTTTCATAGCTTGCACCTCCCGGAACACCACTGCAAGTGGAAAGTCCGTGAAGATGTAATCGAACCATTTATGACATGGTAAGATCAAAGATGACATAAATAAATTTGCCATTACCCCTTTTAAAGAGTGATGCTTTAGAGACTGCGGCTTTTACACTGAAAAGAGCTCCATCAGGTCTGTTGAAATGACGCCATGGTATGGTACGCCCAACCATGTTATATCTTTTCTTAAACATTTGGAATATGGGGCTTGTGTAAAAGGTTACAAACCTATTCCAAATCAGACAAGTGCTACTTTGTAGGTTATCCCAAGTAATTGGGTATTCCTCCCTCACTATACCGAGGCAAATAGGTTTGCCACAAAGAATGGTATGCTTTTTGAAGAAAATGGTTCTTTCAAAAAGGTGAGTGGGAGAATAGTGCAACTCGACGAGATAAACAGTATCTTCGTCATCAGGTCAAAGGAAAGAGACCTTGGAAGTAATTCCAGGTTTTCCTACTGCGACTGATACGGAAGTCTCTACAATAAAATGTATGGACTTCGGTCGAACTTGCAGCTGAACCACGTAGGCAAAAGCTCATACAAACCTCTCAGGTGCGCAAGCGAGATATTGTTGTTAGACAACAATATACCTACGATACACAAGGAAGCGTTGATGGGCCCTGACTCTGGAATTGGCTAAATGCCAATACAACCCAAGTTAGTTTCCATATAAGTGATTCAAGATTAAAACCTTGATACACCTTTCAGAAGACTTAGAGTCTAACGAATATTTATGGAACTTAAAACTGATATGGATAAAAATGTTTTATCCATAAAGCTCGACTTGTTGCAATAACAAGTTCAAGGAGTAAACTACGATAAGGTTGTTTCATCGTAGCGATGCTTAAAGTCAGTTTGGGTTGAACTAACAATTAATACATATTTCAATCATGAGATATGAAACATGGATGACAATAGGATTTCCATCTGATGGAAATGAAGCCAAGGACTTGCATGTGTTACAGTCCAAGGTATTTTGTCAATCCAGAGGATGCTAGTAAGTATGCAAACTTCAGAGTTCCAGCGATGGACAGAAGAGAGCATAATGGAGTTGGAATCTTCGTGTTTTGATGAAATAGTCAAAAGGGGTTTGACTTCATCAATGGGTAACGAAGATGCTTATGATTCAAGAAAGCAAGTGGGAGCATAATAAATTTTCTAAAAACGTTGTGTGCTTGACACATTGTTAATTGGAAATAAATTTCTTGACACGAATTAGGACTTCATTTGAAAATAGTTTTTCGATGAAGTGCTTGGGCTAAATAGCCTTTATATTAGGCATGATGATCTATGGAGATAGATTTACCTAATGGGGCTGAGCAAAGATACATATTGACAAGATGCTAAAACCTTTTAGCATTAAAAACGTCAAGTAGTAATTCTTGCCGAAGTCACATGGAAAGAGTTTTTGCAAGACTCGGTGTCCCAAAAACCCTGATGAGCAAAATACATGATGGAGATTCCACACACCTTCATGTTTGGATTAATCATGTATTCCATGGTATGTAAAACAACTAGATATGTCCAATACTCCCAAAGTTGTTGCGAGTATAAATAGCAAAGTGATCAAAAAGTACTGATCATGGGACAACAGTGAAAAAGGGTCATTGAGTACTATAGTAGCACTGATGACATGTTTTCTCGCAAGCGGAGATTATGAAGAGTTCGTTGTAAAAGCTTACATCGATACAGTCTTCATCAATGCTCCATGCGATTTTCGATTTAAGTTAGGGTTTTTTTTTGTGTAATACACAATATGGTGGCACGGTAGTTGGAAATTGTTCCAAACAAGTTACTGTGGCGAATTCTATAATAGAGGCGAAGTATGTTGCCGCTTTTAAAAATGACAAAGAAGATGTTGAATCATATAGTTCATTCATGAACTTAGTATGGTTCCAAGATGGCTTTTGTAAATGGGACACTACTGCAGGTAGTTGCTCCATAAACTCAGTCTGAGGAATCCAGGTTCGACCTGTGATTCACATACATACAAAGCCAAGTCCACACAAAATATGAATTTTGTGAAAGCGTGAAAATGCGAGGATATGCAAAGATACACACGGAGCTGAAGTCGTCAGATCCATTGGACATCAGGCTATACCACATGCGAAGCATATTTTACACCAATGTGCCATAGGTGTAAAGTGCATTAGCATTAACTAGATTATTGACTCTAGTGCAAGTGGGAGTCTGTAGGAGATATGCCCTAGAGGCAATAATAAATACTATTATATATCTCCCTGTTCATAATTAGGTTTATGTTCTATGCTATAACTGCTATGGTTCTCGAGTCTACAAATAAAACGAGGCTTGGAGGAAGACTCATATGCACGTGTGGAATAATAAACGGTAAAATGTATTCCTAGTCTGGCCTCTAAGACTAGATCAAGTGTTGCATGATGGTTCTGTTTTCCTGATCATGGGCATGTCTATGCCAACAACTTTTGAGGGCACAATGTTAGGAGAACACTTGTGTTGAATCGACCCGAATTAATGTTATGCTATGAGATACATTCGTCATGAGTTAATGGTTAATAACACAGAGATGGTTAACGTTTGCATGATTCCTTAGACCATGAGAGTATCGAGTTTCTTCATGCTTGATTCATGAACTTTGGGGTTTGTTAAACGTCATCCGTAAATGGATGGCTATTACGGCGGCTTACGGGTTCATGGGAAAGTATGTCAAGTAACTAGATAGCTCGAGATTGGGATTTGCTCCGCCGACGATGGAGAGATATCTCTGGGCCCTCTCGGTGTTACGGTGTCCATCATCGTCTGGCTAGACACTGTGTGATTTGATCACGGGGATGCCGGAACACGTAACGAGAAAAGAGAACAATACCGGTAACGAGGTAACTAGCTTAGTGACAAGTTGTTGATCCACGGGAATGCCAACATGTCTCACCTCGGGTATTTGTAACATATCGCGAAGCAACAGGAATAGCACACGGCAACTGGAGGTTCACTCGAATATTCATTCGTGTGGGTATAGGGGTCAATATGGGTGTCCACGGCTCCGATGTTGATCATTGATCGGAAGGGGTTCCGTGTCATGTCTATACTTCACCGAACCTATAGGGTCACACGCTTAAGGGTCATCTATCTGCTGAATACTAGACAGGGAGTCTGAGAGAAAATCACCGAAAAAGTTTCGGACACCGAAAAAGTTTCGGACAGCGGAAAAGTTCCGCAGAGAGAGGTCACCGGATGAGTTCCGGTGAAACTGAAAAGTTGTTTCAGAGGATACCATAAAGTCAAATTGGTTTCGGCACATGCCCGATAATTCTTGGAGTGTGCCAGAATCATTCTGGAAACTTTTGGAAATTTTCTGGAAGAAAAACCGGAAATGTTCCGGAGCTGCCGGAACCACTTCAGATGCTTTTCGCAGATGAAAATCACTAATCTAGAATTGTTCCAGAACGCGTTGAAAATTATTTTAGTGGGTACTGGAAATGTTCTAAGCCCACATAAATATTTTCAGTTCGAACGGACGCTGAAAAATGTCATCGTGAATAGTGAAAGTGCTTTTTGGGTGGCTTCTTGGAGAAGCCACCTTGAGGGTCCTTTGGTATTTTTCCCCTTGGCTTCTTGGAGAAGCCACCCTTGGGCTTGGCCTATAAATAGGGGTGGAGGGGGCTGCCTAAAGAATCACTCCTTCTCACATACAAGTGCCATTGCAATGATCTGGCTTCTCTCTCCCTCCCCGCGAAATAATTTCGTAGAGCCGAAAGGCTGTCTGGGTTCCGGTGGGAACTAGTTCTGGACGGCGAAGCCCTGCCGGATAGATGACACCGTATGTGTGCAACTCTGTAGAGAGGTCGTAGTTTCGATCTTAGTGCCCGAGGGGCTGTTCGAGAGTGCCTCCCGAAGGGCTGTCCAAGTGACGGTCCGAATTCTGTGAGTCCTCCCGAAGGGCTGTCCGAGTGACCGTCTGAGTTTCGAAGGTCCTCCCGAAGGGCTGTCCGTGGCACCGTCCGGGGGACTGTTCGACCGCCTCCCGGAGGGCTGTCCTGGGCGCGGATGAGGGTATACATCCTAGCGGTTGGGAGGTTGTAAATCCTAGCTGCGGGGATCTGCACCGCCGATCGTCATCGACTCTGCTTGCGCTGTGCTACGAGTCGGTAACGAAAATGATCAAACCTTGTATGCAGTCTCCATAGTGGTCCTGGGCTGGTGCGTAGGTCGGAAATTTTTTGTTTTCTGCTGCATTACCCTACAGCTGCCACCAATCGACGCGGCTCGTTGGACTCGTTCGAACGCGCCCTCGCGCGTGTCAAATGGACGCCCGTAGGCAAAATCCAACGAGGCCCGAGGCCTCCGCCGCGTTCTGGCATCGCCGTCGGCGAGCCGCCGGCCACAGCCGACGTGGCATGCGTGGGGTCTAACCCTGGGCCACTGCCAGTGGGTCCCAGGGGGCCCAGTTGACCCATTGACCATGGTCAACGTGCTGACTGGGCGCGGCCCAGCCACTGACAGGTGGGTCCCCCCTTGGCTAATTAATCTAATAAAGATTTAATTAAATAAAAACTAATTAGTTAGCTAAATTATTCAGTGACATACGGGGCCCACACCCCTAATTAACTCTGATCATTAGTTTAATTCGCTATTAAAGTCACAGAGGCTGACATGTGGGTCCCACTGGACCCACATGTCAGGTTTGACTGGTCAGCCGACTGTTGACTTGCTGATGTCAGCATGGCATCATGCTGATGTCATAATTCCTTTTCTGTTAATAAAATAAATTCCAGAAATTCCTAATAAACTTTAAAAATTCATATCTTTTAAACCGTAACTCGGATTGAAAAAGTTAAAACATGAAAGTTGCTCCTGGAGCCTTCTCCACCACTAGCATCCTGGAGCTCCCACTGATTGATTCCCCCTCTCAATTTTGCTCAAGGACCGCCGTAGAAGAAAGGCCCATCCTGCCTGACGCCACCATCCAACGGGAAGCTTGCTGTCAGCGACTCCGTCCACTCCGGCGACCAGGGATGGTACCCATGGGACCGTCTCAACCTACTGAGCTCGAGGGTGGCCTCGGTTTTCCGAACGGTGCCACCGTTCGCCGGTGAGCCTCGCCGGAGTTCCGCCTCTGTTCGGCCAGAGGAGAAGAAGCGCGCGACGACCGGTCAAACATGACAGGTGGGCCCGGTGGGACCCACCATCAGTGACCCATGGTCACACCCGAAGCGCTGTTAAGTGGAGGCGTACTTCGGAGGTTACGTCTTCTTCTCTGAAAAGCGTACCATCACAAATACGCCATCGACGTCGACGGATCTCTCGCGTGGCCGAATGGCTGGGCTCGGCCCAGTAGTACTTTACGGCTAATCAGCGCTCAGGGCGGAACTCTGAGCTTTTCTCTTTTTCGGTAAACCTCAAACAATTCCACAACAGTCTTTTCAAACCCAAATTTTATGATTCAAATTTCTAAATACTCCTAAAATCTTGTTCTATTTACCTAACTAGGGTGAACATTTTTCCTAGGCTTTATTCATGTTGGATTTTTAAAAAAGGTCCATTTAGTCATTCATTTCAACTTAGAGATTCCATAAGTAAATCATATGAACTCCAAATAAATTGATTCTTTTTCTGTTATTTCTCATTTTCCATATAATTTATTTTAGTATTTATTTCAAAAATATTAGGAACACTTTTTAGTACTGTTTTAGAATTATGTGGTAATTTAAATATTTTAAAAAAAATAGGAAATGGAGGGAAGGTAAAATTCTCAATACTTTTGGAGTGCACCCAATATTTCTGCATGCTCAAGGCAAGCATCTTGAACACATGATATGGTGAATGCTTAGTTGTTTGGTTGCAGGAATAATTGAATCATGCTTTGTTGAATTCGAATAAAATTTGCATGCATCTAGTATTGGCATGTTCCCTCGTACCGTGCATTGTGTGTTTGTCATGACTAACTTACAGGAGCAGGCATAAGTAAAATACAGTTACCGAAAGAAGGGTGATCACGTTGGAGCGTGATCATACCTTGTTGGTTATGCATGTTGGAGCATGCAAGGGTTGTGGCCCTGTCTTGGTGTTACCGTCGGAAGAATACTTTATTGTGCTAACCACTGTAGGAAATACTTAAGCCTCCTGAGTTGACCATAGATCGAGTCTTGATCCGGTAACCCTCATACTTGATTCGTGCTGCCACTTGTCCCTGCCATAGGTGGGGTATGGTTTAGTAAGTTGTTAACCCCTTTCCGTGCACACACCGTACAGAGAGGCCACAGTGGAAGATACCAGTGGCCACTAGTAGGCATGCCACTTGGTCAGGGGGCATGGGTGTTTCCGGTTGTAGCCGAGAGGGGGTCCTCCCTTCTAATCCGTGTGTATGAATAGTGATCCCAAGCTATTCGAGATTGTAGTCTCCCCGACTTAGAGTTTTTCTGGAACAATGCTTTGGGTGATTCCTGGCATCTGGACGGTTAATCTGGTGTGTGCTGGTCAGGTGTGTTTTCAACCCAAAAACTGTAATGGGAATTAGTCAGTGTGTCGATACTGGCTAAAGAAATCCTTTACTTGTGGGTTATACCCTCTGCAGAGTTATACCTATTCGAATAGCCGTGTCCGCGGTTAAGGACTACAGTTTGGGTTGGTCAAGTGTCGGTCTTAGAGTCGGTCTCGAAAGAAAATAATTAAAATTTAGCATGGTTTATTTTGCTAGATAATTATAGCTGCTACTGGTGTTAACATGAATATTATTGATGCTATGATTATTATTGTGGACTAACCCATTTCTCTTATTTTATTTTCTGAGTGTCTCAGGGGCTAGCTAGACTACCCCGGTCATTCAGTTGTATTTTCAAGACCTTACGAGGCATCTCTCGAATTCTCAGGCAGTCCTATCTCGCCCGACTCCCTTGTAGATACCCGTTTGGCATTTCTTTTCAAGACCGACCGTGGCGTCACTTTTTGACACCCGACTGGCATTTCTTTTCAAGACCTCTCGTGGCGTCGCTTGGATTCTCGGGCGGTCCTATCTCGCCCGAATTTCCTTTTAGACACCCGACTGGCATTTCTTTTATTTTCTTCTGGATTCTCGGGCGGTGCTGTCTTGCCTGATTCTCCATTAACTTTCTTTGTTTGTCACTAACATTTATTTTCTCATTGTTCTGCACATGCTAATATTTTATCATGCCATGGTTTAATTCCTGTCAGCATGCATTTAATATAGTCCAGCATGAGCATATGCATATAATTTAGTTCATCATGATCTTATATCATCTGCTGCATCCGGTATATCTTTTGTTCATAATGTTTGCGAGTACATTCCAAAGTACTCACAGGCTTGTCCCTGGCTATTTACTTGGCCAGGTCAGGATTTCACAAAGGAGTACCACAACGACATCCACACGGAGCCTAGGATAGCAGCCACGTGGGGCAGGAATTATCCAGGTCAGCCATTCCTGTGGGAATGGAGCCCCATCGACGTTGGAGAACCACGAGTCGCTTCTGTCATCCACCACCAGAATCATTGTTGTATCATTAGACATTTATGGTCTTGTATCCAATTATTATAATTGCTTGGTAATCTGTAACAAGGTCGAGTCCACCAGTAACAGTAATCCTGGGACTGGTGGTGACACAAGGGGTTAATTTCTGGTATTTTGCATCCCCGAAATCTGGCCCCGACACATAAACAAACTATATATTTGTCACCGGATTTGTCATAAACAATACTGTGCACAAGAAATGACATTGGATAAAAATAACATACACATAATTATACATTTATAGATGTGTGTTTGCAGCTTAACATACATATGATTAAAAAGCATGGTTAGAGATATAATGGAATATCTTACCGTCCTCCAAAACCAAGGGAAACAATAAACAGAGAAACTTTGCAATATGTGTCACCTAGTGATATACAAAATATTAGGTTGGAAGATGGCGTGGTAGTTAACGGATTGTGTCAATGAGGAAGAAATCGAGGTGCGTCATTCCATGTATGAATGCACCTAATACACAACTATTATATGTAGCAGCCCCTGTTATCATCACATCAAGCGGATATTTAATTGGTCAAAAATTTCTCAAAATGGTTAATTAGATTAATCCACGCACGCATAAACAGTGATGACAGCGAGCAGCAACAATTCATGTGATCTTATTAAGAGTAGTTAACGTCATCTTGCTAACAGGTTTATCATGATCATTTCAATGGAAAAATTTGATAATCTATTCGGCCTTTCTTGAGTAGGCTTATGACACACCTCGCATGACTCTTTTGTTATAGTAAACAGCACACCCAATGACTGGGCTGGGTGGCCACTCATAAACTGATTAATTTCTTGCAGCTGTGTGTGTGTAGTTTTGATACAGAAAGGATGTGTCCATCAGACAAATAAAATACTTCCAGAAAGAAGAAGACAAGCCCCAACATCATCCTGGTGGACGACATGAGAGGCTATCTCCTCCGCCGGCCCTAGACCCACACACTCTCCGCCTCGCTGGTACCCATCGATCGGCACCACGCTGAGCAAAGCCCCGGGCGATAGTAGGCGCTAGTGGGATGTCCCTTCTCTCCGCTCCACACCCTTGTCTCTGTAGGCTAACCATAGCACCTCACACCACTGCCGCGGCTATCCCCCACCTTCGGAGGTGGGCCGCTGACCTGAGATTTTGTGGCATGCCCAGTCAGGTCATGGTTCACTTGGTTTGTGTGTGGATCACGGAACTTTGCCTGGAGCCGGTCCTCTCCCAGATCAGGCAGCATCGTGGTCGTTGACCTTTGAGGGGTGATTGCGGTTAGACGGGATGTGGCTGCCCATAGCCTCTCATGAGTGATGTTCCACCGCAGGTGAGATACTCCCTGCCCCACCCGGAATGGTCAGGTGGGTTCATTGGCGGTCTTAGGCCCAATCACATCTGGTCATGGTCGTGGACTTGTGCCAGGTCGAGCCTCACTATGGTTTGATGGCTTTCTCCGGTGACCTCATACCAATAGCTTGGTGGCGGGGCATGGGATTGGGGTGTCGTACATTGAGGCAATGGCCCTGGACGGTAGGCTGGACGTCTGGCGAGTGTGCGGGACGGTCCAACCGAAAGTTTGGTGCCTCGACGCTGATGGAGGCGATGTCTTGGTAGTCACGTCCCACTTGGGGTCGTCGCCATTGTTCTTTCGCCCTCCCAGCTCAGGGTGAAAACCCGTGTCCGCCCCAGCAGACACGGTGGTGGAGGTGCAATGCGTCATGACCATGTTTGATTCGTCATCGGTGAGTGTAGTCATCTTTCCGTCGCGGGGGCTGGGGGCCTTTTAGTCCCGGTTAGTTACACCAACCGGGACTAAAAGGTTTAGGGGTTTATGGGTTTATGGTTTATTTTTCCTTTTAATTTTGTGTTTTTCATTTAATTGTTTTTCATTTCAAACATATTTTACGCTACTACATACTGTACACATTATGCATATATATAAATAGAATTTCTCGTAGAACCGATCATATATATATCATCGAATTTCTCGTACGACCATTCACATACACCTATATATACAATTTGGTATATACAATTTCTCCTACAATTTGCAGATCATTACATGCAGGCATTAGGTGTAATGCTATTCTCCTTTGGGATCTATGACCTGGTCGAGCAAAAATCCCGCTATTTTCTCTTAAATTGCTCATATGCGATCCGTTGGTAGGAGCTTATCCCGCATCTCCGACATATTTAAAGAAGGAGATCAATATGAATGTATTAGTTGCGTGTATATATATTAGATAATGATATAAATATTGTGAATAGTGTTTTGGCAAACGTACCCAACTTTGTCTTGCATCTTTGGCCCTTTCGGACGTCATAATGCGAATGTTCTCGCAAACGTAGTATGCACATAAATTATTCCCCTGCGCCTGCCTCATACACTTTACGAGAATAGAATTCAATCAGATAATAATTAATCAAGCATGATAATGGTATTGAAACTAGAATTAAAGAGATGCACGAATGTAGCTAGCTTGTACTACTTAATTACCTTGGGTCGCGCCCATTTTAGCTGTTGTTTCCATGGGCCTTGAACCCCTTTGATGAACTTTTGCCAAGCCCTGCCCGCCGGCAAAGAAAATGAATAAAGGAGTTACTATTTAGTTGATATCAGGAAATGAACTAAAGAGGCTGACATAGTGCGATAATGATTGAAATTACCTGTCGACCATCCCCCTCACGATTGAGTATTCTTTAGTTTCTTTAAGTAGTGAGTCCAGTACTCAAACTTTTCCCTCATCAACTTCAATGATTAGCAGGATCCAGTGGAAACTGCATGCACACACGTTTGTATAATTAAGCAGGCACGTTCGTAACTCATCAACAACACTTATTAACATCTAGTAAGCAAAAACAGAATTTGTTGTACAAGACAGTAACACTCACCCGAAGTTGTAACGAAGTAGTATTTCTGGTTGGGTATTTAGTCGCTTCAAAAACTCTAGCAAGCTTCTCTCTGTGTCTTTTCTCGATGTCTGACGTGACCATGTCTCTTCATTAATGGTATTTGGGTCAATGAGCCCAATGCCATAGCGTCCTTCTCTTTTCATTTCATACATCTTCATTCTGCATAATACCACAGAAAAGAATATAGTGAGGATAATTACAGGTAATGAACGAGCACAACTAGAGACTTAAATTACAGAAAAAATTACTTACAGACAGTAGCAACCGACGAGAGATTTGTCGAGTGCATCTTGATTGAATAACTGAAACATTTCTTGAAACTCAACCCACAAATCTTTTTCATGGAAGTAATGCTCTGCCTTGACTTTCACCATGAGGGACTCTCGCCCGCTCTTTACTTCTCTCAGGTACCACTCATGCAATTCGTACATTCTCGTTGATAGAAGCGTGATCTCCTCAGGCTTGACCATAGGTTGGCCAGGGACATATTTCCATGCTACTTCGTCATCTTTAATCCCGAGGATAGGCTCGATCTCTAGCAGTTGATAAACAGTGACACCAGCTTCTTTAGCCATCCTTCTAAGATCGTCGGTTATTACCAGCTGATCGGCGGTACTCACATGTGGTTGTAGAATGAGCGGGGGGATCGACTGCACTGCCGGTTCTCCCAGCTGGGGAATAGTTTTCCCTCATTTTTTACCTGCTTGGCTCGAGCTCGAGCTTGACTCCTTCTCTTTTTGTGCACGATATAACTTCTTGATAGAGCGCTCATAGTCTAAGTCCCTTTTCTTCACAACCGGTTGAGCATTATCAATAAAGTGTTGTACGACTTCCTCATGTACTTTCTCCTTTGGCGGCGGGGGTGGTTTCGGTGCAAAATGGGCCTTCACTTCGGAATCCACTACGGCCTTGTTTTCCTCGTCAGTCAAGTCGTAAGGCAACTTTGGAGGAGCCCTGAGGCTTGCACCATATCTGAATTTCTTGCCTGTTGTACCACTAGCCGCCGTAGCTGTGGCACCTCTCTTCCGCTGTTGCTGAGGCGGCGGAGCCCGCTGAGGCGGCAGAGACGGCTGGCTCGGTGCCGGACTTGGAGGAGTCGGCTGACGCGGTGCCGGACATGGAGGAGTAGTCGGCTGACATGGTGGCGGAGACGGCCGACGCGGTGCCAGACTTGGAGGAGGAGTAGGCTGACGCGGTGGCTGACTTGGAGGAGCAGGAGTCGACTTACGCGGCGGACTTGTTGGAGCAGGAGTCGGTGGCCTTGGAAAGGCGATGCAATCCTTTCTCCATAGAATGATACGATGTATGGCCTCTCCCAGTGTGCGCTCCTCTTCACCTCCAGGAATGTCAAGCTCTGGCTCGTAATATCCTGACATCATTTCATCAACCCCGACACGAGCATAGCCAGCTGGATTCGGATTGCAATGGAAGGTTGCTTCAGCGGGATTTGTTAAAGCATAGCCATCCGCCACCTTCATGGATATGTTCTTCACTTTCATGTGTAGCTCACAAGGTGTCGTAGCTATGATATCATCCACAGGCTATCTAGCCAACAGTGCATCATCGGCCGGGGTGGAACCCACGCTGCTTCTCGGCATAGATGGGACGGTGCAATCCAATGCTGGATCTGCTTGCTGCTGCCGCTGAGACGCCCTATCCTAGCTAAGTGAGTCGATCTGCTCCTGCTGCCGCATGAAAGCGCATTCCAACTCCACGTGCTTTGATTCTAGGCCTTGAAGGCGGACAGCTTCCTCCTTCCTCTGCTCCTCCTCCAGCTTCCTCTTCTGCTCTTCCTGCTGCTTCTTTCTCACACGGCTTCTGTAGTCAGTGTTCCAATCCGCAAACCCCTCAAACCACGGAACAACGCCTTTGCCTCATGTTTGTCTCGGGTGTTCAGGATTCTTCAGGGCGCGCGTAAGCTCGTCATTCTTTCTATTGGGCGTGAACGCCCCCATTCGAGCCCCTTCTATTGCAACAAGTAAAGCGTCGGAGGCTTCTTTAAGACTTGCCCGCTCCATAACCAGCCCTGTCTCTGGGTCCAACTTCCCCCCATGTGAAGGAAATATGCCCTAGAGGCAATAATAAAGTTGTTATTTTATATTTCCTTCTATCATGATAAATGTTTATTATTCATGCTAGAATTGTATTAACCGGAAACTTGATACATGTGTGAATACATAGACAAAACACCATGTCCCTATTAAGCCTCTACTTGACTAGCTCATTAATCAAAGATGGTTAAGTTTCCTAACCATAGACATGTGTTGTCATTTGATGAACGGGATCACATCATTAGGAGAATGATGTGATGGACAAGACCCATCCGTTAGCTTAGCATAATGATCGTTAAGTTTTATTGCTATTGCTTTCTTCATGACTTATACATATTCCTTTGACTATGAGATTATGCAACTCCCGAATACCGGAGGAACACCTTGTGTGCTATCAAACGTCACAACATAACTGGGTGATTATAAAGATGCTCTACAGGTGTCTCCGAAGGTGTTTGTTGGGTTGTCATAGATCGAGATTAGGATTTCTCACTCCGAGTATCGGAGAGGTATCTCTGGGCCCTCTCAGTAATGCACATCATGATAAGCGTTGCAAGCAATGTGACTAATGAGTTAGTTATGGGATAATGCATTACAGAACGAGTAAAGAGACTTGACAGTAATGAGATTGAACTAGGTATGAAGATACCAATGATCGAATCTCGGGCAAGTAACATACCGATGACAAAGGGAATAACGTATGTTGTCATTACGGTTTGACCAATAAAGATCTTAGTAGAATATGTAGGAACCAATATGAGCATCCAGGTTCCGCTGTTGGTTATTGATCGGAGATATGTCTCGGTCATGTCTACATAGTTCTCGAACCAGTAGGGTCCGCACACTTAACGTTCGATGATGATTTGTATTATGAGTTATGTGTTTTGGTGACCGAAGATTGTTCGTAGTCCCGGATAAGATCACGGACATGACGAGGAGTCTCGAAATGGTCGACAGGTAAAGATTGATATATTGGACGATAGTATTCAGACACCGGAATGGTTTCGGAGTGTTTCGGATATTTATCGGAGTACCGGGAGGTTACTGGAACCCCCCGAGGGAAGTAATGGGCCACATAGGCCATAGGGGAGAGGCAAGGCAGCCCACAAGGGGGTGGCGCGTGCCCCCCCATGGGGAGTCCGAATTGGACAAGGGGAGGGGGCGCTGCCCCCCTTTCCTTCTCCTTCTCCCTCTCCCTTCCCCTTTCCCTCTCCGGTAAAAGGAAGGGGGGGTCCGAATTGGACTTGGAGCCCTAGTAGGACTCCTCCCCACTTGGGGTTGCGCCTAGGCCGGCCTCCTCCCCTCTCCTCCTTTATATACGGGGGCAAGGGAGCACCCCAAAGGACATCAATTGTTCTTAGCCGTGTGCGGTGCCCTCCTCCATAGTTTACTCCTCCGGTCATATTGTCGTAGTGCTTAGGCAAAGCCCTGCGCGGATCACATCACCATCACTGTCACCACGCTGTCTTGCTGACGAAACTCTCCCTCGACACTTTGCTGGATCAAGAGTTCGAGGGACGTCATCAAGCTGAACGTGTGCAGAACTCGGAGGTGCCGTACGTTCGGTGCTTGATCGGTTGGATCGCGAAGACGTTCGACTACATCAACCGCGTTAAGCTAATGCTTCCTCTTTCGGTCTACGAGGGTACGTGGACACACTCTCCCCCTCTCGTTGCTATGCATCTCCTAGATAGATCTTGCGTGAACGTTGAAATTTTTTGAAATTGCATGCTACGTTTCCCAACAGTGGCACCCGAGCCAGGTCTATGTGTAGATGATATGCACGAGTAGAACACAAAGAGTTGTGGACGATGATAGTCATACTGCTTACCACCAACGTCTTATTTTGATTCAGCGGTATTGTTGGATGAAGTGGCCCGGACCAACCTTACATGACCGCGTTCATGAGACCGGTTCCACCGACAGACATGCAACTTGTTGCATAAAGGTGGCTGGCGGGTGTCTGATTCTCCAACTTTAGTTGAATCAAATTTGACTACAGCCGGTCCTTGTTGAAGGTTAAAACAGCAAACTTCACGAAACATCGTTGTGGTTTTTATGCGTAGGTAAGTACGGTTCTTACTAGAAGCCCGTAGCAGCCACGTAAAACTTGCAACAACAAAGTAGAGGACTTCTAACTTGTTTTTGCAGGGCATGTTGTGATGTGATATGGTCAAGACATGATGTGATACACATTATTGTATGAGATGATCATGTTTTGTAAAAGTTATCGGCAACTGGCAGGAGCCTTATGGTCGTCGCTTTATTGTATGAAATGCAATCGCCATGTAATTGCTTTGCTTTATCACTATGCATTAGCGATAGTTGTAGAAGCAATAGTTGACGTGACGACAACGACGCTACGATGGAGATCAAGGTGTCATGCCGATGACGATGGAGGTCATGACGGTGCTTTGGAGATGGAGATCAAAGGCACAAGATGATGATGGCCATATCATGTCACATATTTTGATTGCATGTGATTTTTATCTTTTATGCATCTTATTTTGCTTAGTACGGCGGTAGCATTATAAGATGATCCCTCACTAAAATTTCAAGGCATAAGTGTTCTCCCTGAGTATGCACCGTTGCGACAGTTCGTCGTGCCGAGACACCACGTGATGATCGGGTGTGATAAGCTCTACGTTCACATACAACGGGTGCAAGATAGTTTTGCACCCGCGAAATACTCAGGTTAAACTTGACGAGCCTAGCATGTACAGACATGGCCTCGGAACACTGGAGACCGAAAGGTCGAACGTGAATCATATAGTACATATGATCAACATAGAGATGTTCACCATTGAAAACTACTCCATCTCACGTGATGATCGGACATGGTTTAGTTGATATGGATCACGTGATCATTTAGATGACTCGAGGGATGTCTATCTAAGTGGGAGTTCTTAAGTAATATGATTAATTGAACTTAATTTATCATGAATTTAGTCCTGATAGTATTAGCATATCTATGTTGTAGATCAATAGCTCGCATATAGCTCCCCTGTTTTATTTTTGATATGTTCCTAGAGAAAACTAAGTTGAAAGATGATAGTAGCAGTGACGTGGACTGGGTCCGTGATCTGAGGATTTTCCTCATTGCTGCATAGAAGAATTATGTCCTTGATGCACGACTAGGTGACAGTCCTATTACAAGAGCAGATGCAGACATTACGAATGTTTGAAAAGCTCGGTATGATGACTACTTGATAGTTTAGTGCACCATGCTTTAGGGCTTAGAACCGGGACTTCAAAAATGTTTTGAACGCCATGGAGCATATGAGATGTTCCAAGAGCTGAAAATGATATTTCAGACTCATGCCCGTGTTAAGCGGTATGAGACCTCTGACAAGTACTTTGCCTACAAGATGGAGGAGAATAGCTCAGCTAGTGAGCATGTGCTCAGAATGTCTGGGTACTACAATCGCTTGAATCAAGTGGGAGTTAATCTTCCAGATAAGATAGTGATTGATAGAGTTCTCTAGTCACTATCACCAAGTTAGTAGAACTTCGTGATGAACTATAATATGCAAGGGATGACGAAAATGATACCCAAGCTCTTCGCGATGCTGAAATCGGCGAAGGTAGAAATCAAGAAATAGCATCAAGTGTTGATGGTTAACAAGACCACTACTTTCAAGAAAAAGGGCAAGGGAAAGAAAGGGAACTTCAAGAAGAATGGCAAGCAAGTTTTCACTCCCGTGAAGAAGCCCAAAGTTGGACCCAAGCCTGAAACTGAGTGCTTCTACTGCAAAGGAAATGGTCACTGGAAGTGGAACTACCCCAAATATTTGGCAGATAAGAAGGATGGCAAAGTGAACAATGGTATATTTGATATACATGTTATTCATGTGTACTTTACTAGTGTTCATAGTAGCCCCTGGGTATTTGATACCGGTTCAGTTGCTAAGATTTGTAACTCGAAACAGGAGTTGCAAAATGAACAAATACTAGTTAAGGGCGAGGTGACGATGTGTGTTGAAAGTAATTCCAAGGTTGATAAGATCACCATCACACACTCCCTTTACCTTCGGGATTAGTGTTGAACCTAAAATAAATGTTATTTGGTGTTTGCGTTGAGCATAAATATGATTGGATCATGTTTATTGCAATACGGTTATTCATTTAAGTCAAAGAATAATTGTTGTTCTATTTACATGAATAAAACCTTCTATGGTCATACACCCAATGTGAATGGTTTATTGAATCTCGATCGTGGTGATACACATATTCATAATATTGATGCCAAAAGATGCAAAGTTGATAATGATAGTGCTACATATTTGTGGCACTGCCGTTTAGGTCATATTGGTGTAAAGCGCATGAAGAAACTCCATGCAGATGGACTTTTGGAATCACTTGATTATGAATCATTTGATGCTTGCGAACCATGCCTCATGGGTAAGATGACTAAAACTCCATTCTCCAGGACAATGGAGCGAGCTACTGACTTATTAGAAATAATATATACTGATGTATGCAGTCCGATGAGTGTTGAGGCTCGCGGCGGGTATCATTATTTTCTGACCTTCACAGATGATTTGAGCAGATATGGGTATATCTACTTAATGAAACACAAGTCTGAAACATTTGAAAAGTTCAAAGAATTTCAGAGTGAAGTGCAGAATCATCGTAGCAAGAAAATAAAGTTTCTACGATCTGATCGCGGAGGCGAATATTTGAGTTACGAGTTTGGCCTTCATTTAAAACAATGTGGAATAGTTTCGCAACTCACGCCTCCTGGAACACCACAGTGTAATGGTGTGTCCGAACGTCGTAACCGTACTTTATTAGATATGGTGCGATCTATGATGTCTCTTACCGATTTACCACTATCATTTTGGGGTTATGCATTAGAGACAGCTGCATTCACGTTAAATAGGGCACCATCTAAATCCGTTGAGACGACACCATATGAACTGTGGTTTGGCAAGAAACCTAAGCTGTCGTTTCTTAAAGTTTGGGGTTGCGATGCTTATGTGAAAAACCTTCAGCCTAATAAGCTCGAACCCAAATCGGAGAAGTGCGTCTTCATAGGATACCCAAAAGAAACTGTTGGGTACACCTTCTATCACAGATCCGAAGGCAAAATCTTTATTGCTAAGAACGGATCCTTTCTAGAGAAGGGGTTTCTCTCGAAAGAAGTGAGTGGGAGGAAAGTAGAACTTGATGAGGTAATTGTACCTTCTATTGAATTGGAAAGTAGTTCATCACAGAAATCGGTTCCAGTGATGCCTACACCAATTAGTGAGGAAACTAATGATGATGATCATGAAACTTCAGATCAAGTTACTACAGTTCTTCGTAGGTCAACCAGAGTACGTTCCGCACCAGAGGGGTACGGTAATCCTGTTCTGGAAGTAATGTTACTAGACCATGACGAACCTACGAACTATGAGGAAGCGATGATGATCCCAGATTCCACGAAATGGCTTGAGGCCATGAAATCTGAGATAGGATCCATATATAAGAACGAAGTGTGGACTTTTTGTGGACTTGCCTGATGATAGGCAAGCCACTGAGAATAAATGGATCTTCAAGAGGAAGACAGACGCTGATAGTAGTGTTACTATATACAAAGCTCGAATTGTCGCAAAAGGTTTTCGACAAGTTCAAGGTGTTGACTTCGATGATATTTTCTCACTCGTATCGATGCTTAAGTCTGACCGAATCATGCTAGCAATTGCTGCATTTTATGAAATCTGGCAAATGGATGTCAAAACTGCATTTCTTTAATGGATTTATAACAGAAGGGTTGTATATGATGCAACCAGAAGGTTTTGTCAATCCTAAAGGTGCTAGCAAAGTGTGCAAGCTCTAGCGATCCATCTATGGACTGGTGCAAGCATCTCGGAGTTGGAATATACACTTTGATGAGTTGATCAAAGCATATAGTTTTATACAGACTTGCAGTGAAGCCTGTATTTACAAGAAAGTGAGTGGGAGCACTACAGCCTTTCTGATAACTATATGTGAATGACATATTGTTGATCGGAAATGATGTAGAATTTTCTGGAAAGCATAAAGGAGTGTTTGAAAGGAGTTTTTCAAAGAAAGACCTCGGTGAAGCTGCTTACATATTGGGCATCAAGATCTATAGAGATAGATCAAGATGCTTGATAAGACTTTCGATGAGTGCATACCTTGATAAGATTTTGAAGGAGATCAAAATGGATCAGTCAAAGAAGAAGTTCTTGTCTGAGTTGTAAGGTATGAAGTTGAGTAAGACTCAAAACCCGACCATGGCAGAAGATAGAGAGAGAATGAAAGTCATTCCCTATGCCTCAGCCATAGGTTCTATAAAGTATGCCATACTATACACCAGACCTATTGTGTACCTTGCCATGAGTTTGGCAAGGGGGTACAATAGTGATCCAGGAGTAGATCACTAGACAGCGGTCAAAATTATCCTTAGGTACCTAAAGAGGACTAAGGAAATGTTTCTCGGTTATGGAGGTGACAAAGAGTTCGTCGTAAAGGGTTACGTCGATGCAAACTTTGACACTGATCCGGATGACTCTGAGTCTCAATCTGGATACATATTGAAAGTGGGAGCAATTAGCTAGAGTAGCTCCATGCAGAGCATTGTAGGCATAGAAATTCGCGAAATACATACGGATCTGAATGTGGCAGACCCGTTGACTAAACCTCTATCACAAGCAAAACATGATCACACCTTAGTACTCTTTGGGTGTTAATCACATGGCGATGCGAACTAGATTACTGACTCTAGTAAACCCTTTGGGTGTTGGTCACATGGCGATGTGAACTATGGGTGTTAATCACATGGTGATATGAACTATTCATGTTAATCACATGGCGATGTGAACTAGATTATTAACTCTAGTGCAAGTGGGAGACTGAAGGAAATATGCCCTAGAAGCAATAATAAAGTTATTATTTTGTATTTCCTTATATCATGATAAATGTTTATTATTCATGCTAGAATTGTATTCACCGGAAACTTGATACATGTGTGAATACATAGACAAAACACCGTGTCCCTAGTAAGCCTCTACTTGACTAGCTCGTTAATCAAAGATGGTTAAGTTTCCTAACCATAGACATGTGTTGTCATTTGACGAATGAGATCACATCATTAGGAGAATGATGTGATGGACAAGACCCATCCGTTAGCTTAGCATACTGATCGTTAAGTTTTATTGCTATTGCTTTCTTCATGACTTATACATATTCCTTTGACTATGAGATTATGCAACTCCCGAATACCGGAGGAACACCTTGTGTGCTATCAAACGTCACAACGTAACTGGGTGATTATAAAGATGCTCTACATGTGTCTCCGAAGGTGTTTGTTGGGTTGGCATAGATCGAGATTAGGATTTGTCACTCCGAGTATCGGAGAGGTATCTCTGGGCCCTCTCGGTAATACACATCATGATAAGCCTTGCAAGCAATGTGACTAATGAGTTAGTTGCGGGATGATGTATTACAGAACGAGTAAAGAGACTTGCCGGTAACGAGATTGAACTAGGTATGATGATACCGAGGATCGAATCTCGGTCAAGTAACATACCGATTACAAAGGGAATGACGTATGTTGTCATTGCGGTTTGACTGATAAAGATCTTCGTAGAATATGTAGTAACCAATATGAGCATCCAGGTTCCGCTATTGGTTATTGACCGGAGATGTGTCTCGGTCATGTCTGCATAGTCCTCGAACCCGTAGGGTCCGCACGCTTAACGTTCGATGACGATTTGTATTATGAGTTATGTGTTTTGGTGACCGAAGATTGTTCGGAGTCCTGGATGAGATCACGGACATGACGAGGAGTCTCGAAATGGTCGAGAGGTAAAGATTGATATATTGGACGATAGTATTTGGACACTGGAATGGTTTCGGAGGTCTGATATTTATCGGAGTACCGGGATGTTACCGGAACCCCCTAGGGGAAGTAATGGGCCACATGTGCAATAGGGGAGAGGCAAGGCAGCCCACAAGGGGGTGGCGCGCGGCCCCCCCATGGGGATTCCGAATTGGACAAGGGGAGGGGGCGCGGCCCCCCTTTCCTTCTCCTTCTCCCTCTCCCTTCCCCTTTCCCTCTCCGGTAGAGGAAGGGGGTGTCCGAATTGGACTTGGAGTCCTAGTAGGACTCCTCCCCACTTGGGGGCGCGCCTAGGCCGACCTCCTCCCCTCTCCTCCTTTATATACGGGGGCAAGGGGGCACCCCAAAGGACATCAATTGTTCTTAGCCGTGTGCGGTGCCCCCTCCACAGTTTACTCGTCCGGTCATATTGTCGTAGTGCTTAGGCGAAGCCCTGCGCAGATCACATCACCATCACCGTCAGCACGCAGTCGTGCTGACGAAACTCTCCCTCTACACTTTGCTGGATCAAGAGTTCAAGGGACGTTATCGAGCTGAACGTGTGTAGAACTCGGAGGTGCCGTACGTTCGGTGCTTGATCGGTTGGATTGCGAAGACGTTCGACTACATCAACCGCGTTAAGCTAACGCTTCTGCTTTTGGTCTACGAGGGTATGCAGACACACTCTCCCCCTCTCATTGCTATGCATCTCCTAGATAGATCTTGCGTGAACATAGAATTTTTTTGAAATTGCATGCTACGTTTCCCAACACCATGCGCATAAAATCAAGTCCTGCACCTGTCGGGCCAACTCAATGTAACTGGAGTGACCCCTGCAACAATCATCTCTTGCTCAGCGAGATCCCACTTAGGCCGGGCGACCTAGTAGCCACCGGGCCCCAGCTGATGGTGCCACTTCTTTTTCGCAGCATTAATCTTGTTTGTTCTCGACTGTTCCTGAGCTGCTTCCGATTCCTTGAACTTCCTGACGTTCGCCCGTTGTGCATCTGTGAAATGATCTGGAAGCATGAAATGTGACATGAGTGATTCCCAAAGTAGATCTTTTGCTCTTTCGGAGACAAAACTAACTCCTTGATCTCCCTTTGCTGGCTTATTCCATTCTTGAACGGAGATCGGGATTTGGTCCCTGACAATAACTCCGCATTGACGAGTAAACTTGTCCTCATTCTTCTTAGGTTCAAGTGGTTCGCCATTTGGTTTGATGGCATCTATGTTGTACTTTACGCCATCCTGCAACTTTTTGGCCGGGCCTCGTACTGCCCTGCTTGTGGAAGATTTGCTTGATCCGGAGGGCTAACAGAAGAAAGATTGATTCGTTAATATATATATATATACATACATATATATATATATATGTATGTATGTATGTATATATATACAAATCAATTAAAACATGTAATGATCACCAGATGCCTGATATAAATATACCTCGCCGGTCTTTGTTATTTGAAGAACATTTCCTTCGTCATCATTGTTGTGGTCATCATCTATTCGTTTGTCTTCATCAAATATCATACCCTCACCGGAATTTTTCAGATACTGCGAGCCGTCATCTTCAGGTTCATTCTCATCTGGGCTCGGGGAGCGTATGATGTCGAACAGGATCTCTTCTCCGTCTCTGCCGGTATTGTCCATAGCTTAAATTAACTAATCCAGAAGAAATATAAAACACTTTAGTATTCAAATTATAATGCAATCAATAAGGAAAAACTAAATCATAGTAGATAATATGCATCTCGAATAATATCACTAATACATCTCGAATAATCCAGATAATATGCATCATCGAATATAATCTCGAATACATCGTCTTGAATATTATCGACTAATATAATCTCGAATACATCGTCTCGAGTATTATCACTAATACATCTCGATTATTATCATATATATAACATCACAACCTAATATAGTTCGAATATTATCAAAGAATCTAGTTCACTCGCGGTTCCTGAGGCGCGGGCGGTGGACACCCAAAGAGAAGGAACCATCACAGGATCATAGCTCAGGTGAGATCCCTGAAGAACCTGCCAGGTATTGCAGAACCTGACGTCCAACGCAACCATGTAGCGACGGACGTGCTTGTCCTCCTCCTTAACACGGCGACGTACCACCTCCGGCGGGGCCGGCTGCCTCCGCACCGAAAGTGGCCCACGCTAACGCCAACAAAGAAGCTCCGGGTCGACGACAGGAGCCCGGTTCCTCACCAAGCTGCGCGGCCCAGAAGGTAGCACCTCCCAGTGCCAGCCCGGCGGAGCCCAGTCCCGGACATGGCGCCTATGAAGCAGGTCCTCGCCACCGATCCGACGACGAGGATGCGGGCCGGGCATCGTAGGCGTCGAGAACAAATTCTATGCAAATTTAACAATTTTTAAATGGTTGATTATGATTTTTGTAATTCTTGTTCACTTGATTTTGCAAATACAAGACAAACTTTTACAAATACAACATTAAGATATATATTAACATTAAAATATTATTAATACATGGTCAACTTTTTTCTATGCAACTTTTTCCTATGCAACTTTTTTCTATAAGTATAAAAAACTAAAAAAACAGAAAATCTATGCAAATTTCACCGTTCATCTACATATACATATATACATACATTGTATTAAAAAAACAAAAACATACATACATATAGTTAAAAAATAATCATCTAAAACCTCAAAACATACATACATATAGTGAAAAAATAATCATCTAAAACATCTAAAACATCAAAACATACATATATACATCTAAAACATCAAAACATACATACATATATACATAGTCAAAAAATAATTATCTAAAACATCTAATAATAATCTAATTAAACAAATGGAAAAAAAAAGATCGCCGGAGGGGGCGGCGCGAGCTCACAGCGGGCGACGTCGAGGCCGGCAACGGCGAGGTCGAGGCCAGTGTCGGAGAGGAGCAGAGGGGCGCGGGCGACGGCGTGGAGGAGAGGCGCGGGCGGGCGGCGTGGTCGATCGAGGCGCGGGCGGCGATGGCGGGGTTGACGCGCGGGCGGCGCGTCAACGGGGGCGGCCAGCGCGGGCGGCGTCGGGGAGCGAGGGCACCGGCGTGGAGGAGGCGGCGCGGGCGGCCGGAGTGAAGGAGAGGCCCGGACGACGGCGGCAGCCTGGCGGCGTCGATGGGAATGGAGAGAGTGGGATCGGAAATTTAGTCGCGGTTGGAGCCACCAACAGCGACTGAAGGCTTCGTGTTGTCACAGCCGCGGTGCAGGGGAAGTTTAGTCCCACCTCGCTTGGCGAGAGGCGCCCAGACCTGTTTATAAGCCCCGCCGCAGCTGCTCCTTCGAGCTCCTCTCTAAAGCAGGCCTGTGGGCCTATGAATGTCTCTCGCCCCTGTTGGGTCTATTGGGCCCTGCGGGCCTGCATCCTGGCCCAACCGGAAGTTGGGTTTCTAGTCGTATGCAGGCCGTGGTGGCCCAGTTTTTTTTGCTTTATTTATTTTCTTTTCTTTCTGAGTTTTATTTGCTTTATTTAGAGTTTTTGAGTGAATCTTTTTGCTTTAGGTCACAAAAATTATAAACTTTCTGTTAATGCCAGTACTTTTCAAATTTTAATAGTTTAAATTTGAATTATTTGAAATTTGTGTGAATCACTAGTTTGTGAATAACTTTACTTTAAAAATAGATTTTTGAATGATTCTTTTTTCTGCTGTTTAATATTTGTGTCTTTTATCGTTATATTCAATTTGGTAATTCTTAGGTTATATTAAATGGGTGCTTTTCAATTCTAGGGTCATTTACGTCAAAAAAATCAGTAAATGCATGAAAAATAGCAAATGAAGTCAGAAAGGGTTGAAAATTGATGACGTGGCTTTGAATGGTGCATACTAAACGCACAAAAAGTCTGGAGTTGAAATAAGTTACAAAATGAAATGCCTTTGTAACAGATGAGTTTTCGTCCGAAACCCTGATGCTTCGAAGGAGATTGTCCATTTTGTACATGAAGTGCATCCAGTTTTTGCCGTAACCCTCTCAACTTTTTAGCACATGCTATGTGGGTGAAATGATGATAACATGCCAACTTTCAACATTTTCAGAGTTCATTTGTAGTGCTTTTCAATTTTAGGGTTATTTAGCTCAAAAAAATCTGTAAATGCATGAAAAATAGCCAATGAAGTCAGAAAGGGTCGAAAATTGATGACGTGGCTTTGAATGGTGCATACTGAATGCACAAAAAGTTTGGAGTTAAAATAAGTTAAAAAAATGAAATACCTTTGTAACAGATGAGTTTTCGTCCGAAACCCTGATACTTCAAAAGAAATAGTCCATTTTGTACACGAAGTGCATCCAGTTTTTGCCGTAACCCTCTCAACTTTTTAGCACAAGCTATGTGGGTGAAATGATGATACCATGCCAAATTTCAACCTTTTAAGAGTTCATTTGTAGTGCATTTCAATTTCAGGGTCATTTGGCTCAAAAAAATCAGTAAATGCATAAAAAATAGCAAATGAAGTCAGAAAGGGTTGAAAATTGATGACATGGCTTTGAATGGTGCATACTGAATGCACAAAATGTCTGGAGTTGAAATAAGTTTAAAAAAATGAAATGCCTATGTAACAGATGAGTTTTCCTCTGAAACCCTGATACTTAGCAGAGATTGTCCATTTTGTACACGAAGTGCATCCAGTTTTTGCCGTAACCCTCTCAACTTTTTAGCACATGCTATGTGGGTGAAATGATGATACCATGCCAACTTTCAACTTTTTCAGAGTTCATTTGTATTGCTTTTCAATTTCAGGGTCATTTTGCTCAAAAAAATCAGTAAATGCATGAAAAATAGCAAATGAAGTCAGGAAGGGTTGAAAATTGATGACGTGGATTTGAATGTTGCATACTGAACGCACAAAAAGTTTGGAGTTGAAATAAGTTTAAAAAATGAAATGCCTTTGTAACAGATGAGTTTTCCTCTAAAACCCTGATACTTCGAAGAGATTGTCCATTTTGTACACGAAGTGCATCTAGTTTTTGCTGTAACCCTCTCAACTTTTTAGCACATGCTATGTGGGTGAAATGATGATACCATGCCAACTTTCAACTTTTTCAGAGTTCATTTGTATTGCTTTTCAATTTCAGGGTCATTTTGCTCAAAAAAATCAGTAAATGCATGAAAAATAGCAAATGAAGTCAGAAAGGGTTAAAAATTGATGACGTGGATTTGAATGTTGCATAGTGAACGCACAAAAAGTTTGGAGTTGAAATAAGTTTAAAAAAATGAAATGCCTTTGTAATAGATGAGTTTTCGTCTGAAACTCTGATACTTCGAAAGAGATTGTCCATTTTGTACACGAAGTGCTACCAGTTTTTGCCGTAACCCTCTCAACTTTTTAACACATGCTATGTGGGTGAAATGATGATACCATGCCAACTTTCAACCTTTTCAGAGTTCATTTGTAGCTCTGATCCAAGATGATGTAGGGTAGAACCCTAGATGGCTGATCTTTCACGAAAGGAGCGGATCCCGCAATGAACATGAAGAACACGAGGAGAAATCACGAGGGAAAACACGAGAGAATCACTCAAACCAACAAGATAGATTACACTTGTGCTAGATCCTCGAAACACAAAGAGATACACGATCCACGATCAACAAGGGACGATACATAGGGTAACCGGTTCTTCTCCGTGAGGAGGTCTTGAGTTCTTCCCGTTAGGGGTCTTGAATCCACTTGGGGGGGATCTTCTCCGTAGAGGTCCTGAGCTCCGATGGAGAAGGGATCAAGTGGAGAGCAAAGCTCTATCTCAAATGAGCTACTACTTTGCTAACCCTAATATAGAGCTAGGAGACAAGTATTTATAGTCCAAGGGGTAAGTAGGGGATACATGGGTCGAAACCCCTTTCACTGCGCACAGGCAGGGTGTAACACCCCTGTGTAATAGCCACTATGATCAGCTGCTAATAATGCCAAGTCATATCATTTGCAGTGTTTAAACAAAGTGGTTAACCAAAGCAAATCAACTCCATTTTTAAAATCAACTCAAATTCAATAGTGAAATATGAAGTTGAGCAAACCCTGTTGGAAAAATGTTCATTAAATGGCTAATAATCTAGGAACATTTGTAAAACCATCATCAAACTAGTTGGAGTTAGACAAAGGACTCAAACAAGATGAGACAGCACCAAAACAGCAATATTAAATCCCATTAAAATCATATCTAATTCAAATGGAATTCAAATCTGTCCAAACCAATTTGTGGTGGAAGGGAATATTGCATTGCAATATTGGGAACAACTTTCATACTTTACAAAAAAATGCATGAAGCCCTAACTAAATCAAAACAGAAAAGAAATAAAGAAAACTAAAAACTAAAAATAAGAAAAAGAAGGCCACTGTGCGCTGGGCCTAAGTGCACAGTGCCTGAGGGCAGCCCACTGGGCCCCTTTCTCCCTCCGCTACCTCTCTCTCCTGTGTGTGTCGGCGCGGGCCTGGTTGCGCCGGCGAACGCCGCCCGAACGCCGACAGCGCGACGCCGCGAGGAGATAAGGGCGAGGCCATGCATTCCCCCTGGCCTCCTCAGTCACTTCTCCCCCTCTCTCCTCGGTCGTTCCGCCCATCTTCCCCTTCTCAGATCCGGTGGCCAAGCGCCACCGTCGCCACGCCTCGCCACCGCCGTGGCCACCGGCCTCCCTGCGTCGTCTGAGCGTGCCTGGGAGGAGCCCCGTGGTCGACTGCATCCTCTGGAGCAATTGGACGGAGCGGAGGAGCGCTGCTTCGCCCACGAGCTTCGTCTTCAACCTCGGGTCGCCGCCGCTCTTCTTCGTCTCCGGTGCCGTCTCTGCTGCTACTAAACCTACGCCGAGCCACCTTGTGCCTACCCGGTGAGCATCACCTCCTTCTCTCTCTCCCTGCATCACTGTTAGACACTCGCAGCGAGCCATCGCCGTTGCCACACTCTGGCCTCCGCTGCTAAGCTTGCCGCCGGCGATGCGGTGACCGTCATGGCCACCCAAGCCCACCACCGTGCTCAGGGCACCCGTGTGGTGCGGCTAGTGCCCTCCGTTTGCTCGCTAGGCCGCTGTAGGCTCGTTTCCCTCGACCTCCCTAACGCGCCGCCGCCTTTGCTCGTCGCCGGCGTCATTTCCGGCTGAGTCCGGCCGTGCCGCCGCCACCAATCGACGCGGCTCGTTCAACTCGTTCGAACGAGCCCTCGCGCGTGTCAAATGGACGCCCATAGGCAAAATCCAACGAGGCCTGAGGTCTCCGCCGCGTTCTGGCGTCGCCGTCGGCGAGCCGCCGGCCACAGCCGATGTGGCACGCGTGGGTTCCACCCCTGGGCCACTGCCAGTGGGTCCCAGGGGGCCCAGTTGACCCGTTGACCATGGTCAACATGCTGACTGGGCGCGGCCCAGCCACTGACAGGTGGGTCCCCCCTCGGCTAATTAATCTAATAAAGATTTAATTAAAAAAAAACTAATTAGTTAGCTAAATTATTCACTGACATACGGGGCCCACACCCCTAATTAACTCTGATGATTAGTTTAATTCGCTATTAAAGTCACAGAGGCTGACATGTGGGTCCCACTGGACCCACATGTCAGGTTTGACTGGTCAGCCGACTGTTGACTTGCTGATGTCAGCATGGCATCATGCTGACGTCATAATTCCTTTTCTGTTAATAAAATAAATTCCAGAAATTCCTAATAAACTTTAAAAATTCATATCTTTTAAACCGTAACTCGGATTGACAAAGTTAAAACATGAAAGTTGCTCAGAACGACGAGCCGAGTCTGATCGTGCCGTCTGTTCCTTTGTCGAAATCCCCGATGTAGAAGAACTCATAACTCCGGACCCATATCCGGTAGATGAATAGTGCACACACATCGGTAAATAAATCCCAGAATAATCCTGAAAATAACTAAATTGACTTAGACGCATATTTAGGCAACCCTGCACTGCATCATAGCATAGCACGCACTGTGTTGCATTTGATTGCATTATGTTTACCTGTTTCTTCCCCCTCTTCTCTCTCGGTAGAGCCCGACGTTGACGTAGCTCCCGAGGCAGACGCAGCTCCGAAGTACGACTACGTCCCCGACGACACCACCGACGACCTTGCCCTTGCCCCAGAGCAAACAGGCAAGCACCCCCATTTTGAGCATGCCTATATCGCCTAATCTCTTCTCTCTTATGCTTGCATTAGAACTGCTACTGCTACTGTTTTCCTATATCTGCTGCATAGCTTGATTATTGTAACCTGCCTTGCTACCTTGCTGGTTATCCTAGACTGTTTAGAATAGGCTAGGTAGAGACCCGACAGAGACCCCCACTTGATCCCGACTGCCCCGCTGGATATCAGAAGACCCGATCAACGGGATTGAAGACCAGACTCTGGCACCGCACATCACTTCCCCCTCAGTTGCCGACACTACTGGGTTACCGTCGAGTGCCGAGGGTGATACCTCATCAGCACTTCTGATGTTAACCTTGTAGGTTAGTTAACCGGTCGTGGTAGGCGAGGGTGCTTCCTCCTACACCACCCCCGATAACAGCGTCGTCGTGCAACTCCTCAAGCGTGGACCTCGAGGGTGATACCTCCTTCGTTCACCTTGACATTAACATCAGTGGGATTCCATCGAGGGTGATTCCTCAGGGTTCCCTTTGGGGTCAAACACACAGATCTGTTGTTGATGTGACTTGCACTAAACCATGTTACTAAAGACGGGTCGGCCCAGACGGGTACCCGCGCGAGCTTAATGCGAACTGATGTGGAGTCGGGTTGACCTGGATGATGCCCGCGAGATAACATGAGGCGTGGCCGGGCATTCTTAGCCCTTGCCGCAAGTCCTTGAGACGGGGCGACGGGGTCACATCGATCGTGAGTCTTTGCTCGTTTCCGCGCGATCCTAAACCACTAAACGGTTTGGATATTTGATCCGAGGGGCCTCTGGCCTGATAGCACTAACCATCACGTGGGCATAGTATGGGCGTTCTGCGTCGTATACATCAGCAGGAGCTTATTAGACGTCAGCGACTGAGCGGCGCGCGCCGAATTGGACTGGTTACGCAACTGCGCTTGTATTAAGGGGTTGCTAGGTCTGCTTTCGGCCGCGTTCTCAACGTGCAGGAGTTCCCGGGGCGAAGGCCCAAGACCCCTGGGCGCATAGGTTTAGTCCGGCGCGCTGACCTCTCTTTTAAGTATTCGGTCGGGTTGCGGCGTATCGTTTGGCTGAGGGCGGGCATGACCCAGAAAAGTGTGTCCGGCCGGAGTTAAGTGAGCGTGGTGGGTAACTTGGTGCACCCCTGCAGGGAAGAAACTTCTATCGATAGCCTGTCCTACGGTAACGGACACTCGGAGTTGTATCCCGATCGGTACAACTAGAACATGAGATGATAACTGGATAGTACGGCTCTGGGATTGCTTTCTCGCAGGGAGTCGAGAAAGGATCTCAGGTCGAGGTTGATGATACTACTACTACTTTACATTATGTTGATATGCTCTCTTCTAATGCTGCAAGACTGCTGAAGATTGTTGAAGATGCTAGTCTTCGATAGGACTAGGCTTTCCCCCTCTATTCCGGCATTTCTGCAGCCCAGTCCACATATACATCCATTCCTTTGACAATGTTGCATATGTAGTGTAGATCCTTGCTTGCTGAGTACTTCGGATGAGTACTCACGTTTGCTTTACTTTCTTTTTCACCCATATCCATTTGATGCCACCAGACGACGGAGCCCCTGAGCCAGACGCTCCAGCCGACAACCAGTACTACTACCCGCCTGGCGAGTACTACTACTACGAGGAGCCGACTGACGACCAGGAGTAGGATCGGAGGGTCCAGGGCAGGAGGCCTATGCCTTTCGATCATAGCTTTTATTTTACCCCGCCTCTGTGAAGGCCTATCTCTCTTTCTGTATTATATCTGTACTCAGATATCTGATGCTTCCGCTGACGCTTGTATGCCAGCGAGCTATGTATTCAAGCCCTCGAGGCCCTGGCTTGTAATATAAAGCTTGTATGACTTTATTTATGTTTTAGAGTTGTGTTCTGATATCTTCAAGTGAGTCCTTAGGCTTGATCGTGTGCATTTGCGTGTATGATTAGTGCACGATTAAGCCGGGGTCGTCACACAGGGCGGTAGTACCGGTCCTGGGGGCGGTAGTACCGGTCCTGGGGGCGGTAGTACCGCTGGGAGCCCAGTTGCTGGTTCCTGGAGGTGTTTGCGGAGGGAAGTAGCGGTAGTACCGGTGCTTGGAGCAGTTGTACCGGTCTTTTGGCTGTTACGGGGATAAACCGGGGCAGTACCGGCCTTGCACCGGTCGAATCACAGAAGCTTTGCCGGTTGTTGGGCGGTACATGACCGGGTGTACTACTCGAGCAGTAGTTGGGCGGTTGTTGGGCGGTTGTATCGGCCTTTTTGGACTGGGCAGACCCTCTTCATACTCTCGATGTCCACCTTGCACCATAACTTCTCCTTGGTTGGTTCCTTGGTACCTAAGCACACAAAGCATCTCCGTTTGAGGTAGTAGCCATGTCTCAAGTGAGTCAAAGGGGAGTTCAACAAGGAGAGAGTTAACCTCGTTATCGATAGCCCTTGCACGAGCTTGTGTCATCGGTCTAAGTGGTGTCGTGGGAGATGTAGGTAGGTCCATGGGGATGACCTTGGGATGCTCCGCATCATCTCCCCCCCCCCTTGGGAAAGATCCGACCTTGGATCGAAATCCTCATCACCATGGTACGGGGAGAGATCTTTGACGTTGAAGATATCGCTCATGGAGTACTTGTCTCATGGAATGTCGATCTTGTAGGCGTTGTTGTTGTAGCGTTCAAGCACCTTGACAGGTCCATCGGCTCGTGGTAGAAGTTTGGACTTGCGTTCGTTGGGGAAGCGGTCCTTGCGAAGGTGTAGCCACACAAGATCTCCAATGTTGAATATCATGGGTTGCTTGTTGATGTTGAGCTTGGTCGCGAGGCGTTGTACTTGGCGCTCGATGGTGTTCCTTGTATCTTCATGCACCTTCTTGAGATAGTTCACTCGTGCACTCGCATCCATGTTGATGCGCTCTTGTAGTGGAAGAGGTAGAATGTCCAATGGGGACAAAGGGTTGAAACCATAGACGATCTCGAAGGGGGACTTGCCGGTAGTCGAATGTCTTGCATGGTTGTAGGCGTACTCGGCGATGGGTAGACACTCCTCCCACTCCTTTATGTTCCTCTTGATCAACACGCGTAGTAGAGTGGAGAGCGTTCGGTTCGTCACCTCCGTTTTGCCGTCGGTTTGTGGATGGTATGCCGAAGAGAACAAGAGCTTGATTCCGAGCTTGGCGCATAGAGTCTTCCAAAAGTAACTCAAGAACTTGACGTCGCGGTCGGAGACAATAGTCGTTGGGACTCCATGGAGTCGCAAGATTTCCCTACAAAAAAGATTTGCAACATGTGAAGCATTGTCTATCTTGTTGCAAGGAATGAAATGAGCCATCTTGGAGAATCGGTCCACAACAACAAACACGGAATCCTTTCCATTTCTAGTTCGAGGCAAACCAAGCACAAAATCCATGCTAATATCCTCCCATGGGTGATATGGAATAGGAAGAGGCATATAAAGGCCATGAGATTGAGCTTTGGACTTAGCTTTGTGGCATGTAGAGCACCGGTTGGTGAAGCGTGAGACGTCGCGAAACATCTTGGGCCAAAAATAGTTCTTGGAGAGTGTAGCAAATGTCTTGTCGCATCCAAAGTGTCCCATTAGTCCTCCTCCATGAGATTCTTGCAAAAGTAACAAACGAAGAGAAGACTCGGGAATACATAGTTTGTTAGCTCTCATAAGATAATCATCTTTGATGTAATAGCTTTCCCAAGATGTATGCGTCAAACATTTAGCATAAGGAATAGCAAAAGTAGGATCATGCGCATACAAGTCTTTTATGTGCTCAAAACCAATGACATTCAATTCAAGTTTAGTAACAAGCATGCATTTGCGGGAAAGGGCATCCGCCACCACATTTTCTTTGCCTTTGATGTATTTGATGACATAAAGAAATGACTCAATGAATTCACTCCACTTAGCATGACGCTTGTTCAACTTAGTTTGACCCTTAAGGTACTTAAGTGTTTCATGGTCGGTATGAATGACAAATTCATGAGGGCGAAGATAATGTTCCCACTCACGCAAAACACGCACTAAAGCATATAGCTCTTTGTCATATTTGGGGTAATTGAGTTGCGCTCTGGAAAGTTTCTCACTAAAGTAAGCAATTGGGCGCTTCTCTTGCGTTAACACACCTCCTATGCCATTACCGCTAGCATCGCAATGAACTTCAAAAGTTTTGTCAAAGTTGGGTAATGCAAGTACGGGAGCATGAGTAAGCAAATTCTTAAGTTCATTAAATGCGGTATCTTGGGATGGTCCCCAAACAAATGGCGCATTTTTCTTACTCAAAGCATGCAAAGGTGAAGCAATGGTGCTAAAATCCTTCACGAATCTACGATAAAAACTGGCTAAACCAAGGAAACTACGCACCTGTTGCAAATTGGTTGGTTGTGGCCAAGTTTTAATAGCATTGATCTTAGATTCATCTACATGAACACCCTTAGAAGACACAACGAAACCCAAGAAAACAAGCTTATCAACACCAAAAAGGCATTTGTCCATATTAGCATAAAGGCGCTCTTTTCTAAGAGTTTGTAGAACGGTTCTAAGATGGGTGACATGATCTTTCAGGGATTTGCTAAAAACAAGGATATCGTCAAAGTAGACCACAACAAAAACACCAATATAGGGTCGAAGAACAAAATGCATGACTCGCATGAAGGTACCGGGTGCTTCGGATAAACCCATTGGCATAACTAGCCATTCATATAAGCCAAATTTGGTCTTAAATGCGGTTTTCCATTCGTCACCTTCTTGGATGCGTATTTGATAGTATCCACTTTTAAGATCAATTTTAGAGAAAATTGTGGCTCCGCTAAGCTCCTCTAGCATATCATCTAGGCGTGGAATGGGGTAACGATAGCGCATGGTAATAGCATTGATAGGGCGACAATCGGAACACATGCGAAATTTACCATCTTTCTTGGGAACAAGGATTACCGGAACGGCACAAGGGCTCAAGCTTTCGCGTACATGGCCGTTGTCGATGAGTTGTTGTACTTGCCGTTGGATCTCCTTGGTTTCCTCGGGGTTGACGTGGTAGGGAGCCTTGTTAGGAAGGGGTGCTCCGGGGATGAGGTCGATTCGGTGTTTGATGCCTCGTAGTGGAGGTAGACCCGGAGGTAGCTCGTCGAGGAAAACATCTTGGAATTCCAGCAATAGAGAAGATAACACTAAAGGTAGATTGTGAGCGGTGTTAGTTTTTGGTGCCTCATCCTTGCACAAAAGGACATAGTGCATAACGCTTGATGGGTTCTCACACACTTCTCTCATCTCACGTTTGGTGGCAAAGAGGAGTAGGTTTTTCTTGTCACTCATCGTGGAGGCACTCGATTTGGGCTTGTGGCGCTCACTCTCTTTATGGTGGTTCGCTCTCTCACTATTCTCTCCATGATGGGTGGCTTGCTTGTCGGCGATCACTTGACTTGGAGACATAGGTCGTAGCACGTACTCCTTTCCCTTCATCTTGAAGCTATAGTGATTTGTCCGCCCGTTGTGGATGACACCTCGGTCAAATTGCCATGGCCGTCCAAGAAGGAGGTGGCAAATGGACATCGGAACGACATCACACTACAAAGTGTCTTCGTAAGCTCCGATCTTGAAGGAAACTTGTACTATATGCTCAACTTGGATAGTGCCGGAGTCGCTTAGCCATTGAACCTTGTAGGGATGCGGGTGCTTCATCTTGACTAATTGGAGCTTGGAGTATAGTTCTTCACTTGCCAAGTTATGACAACTCCCTCCATCGATGATGACCTTCACGGACCTTCCGTTGATGCCGGCCTTGGTATGGAAGATATGGCATCTTTTGTCTTCTTCTTGTTGATGTTGAAGAGTCAAGACCTTGGAGACAACAAGAGCGGGGCTCGAATCTTCGTCGCAAAAGACTTGATCATCTTCATCCTCATTCACTTGCCGGTGCATGGCCACATTCTCAAGGGCTTCCATTTCGCCTTCACTCATTGAGTCATATGTGCCATCATCGTTGAAGATCATGGTGCGCTTGTTGGTACACTCGAAGGACTTGTGGCCTCGGCCGCCGCATGTGAAACACTTGAGTGAACTTGTCTTGATGGTCTCATCGGTTGGAGTAGATGATGATGAAGCTCTCGGCTTGAAGTTTCTTGTAGTAGGAGGACGACTTGAGGTTGTCGAAGTTTTCTTGTAACTTGACTTGTCGCCGCTGCTTGTAGAAGGTTTGGTTGAGGTAGAAGTCGGTTGAGTCGTTGAAGCTTGATTGTTGGAGCCGTATGTCTTGGAAGAGAACTTGGCATACTTGAAGTCATCTTGCACTTGCCGCTCCGCCTTGTTGGCTTGATGCACTAGCTCGATGAGGTTGGAGTAAGGTTGGATGTCGGCGATCTTCTTGATAGGGTGATTGAGTCCATTCAAGAAACGTGCCATAGTTTGCTCATCATCTTCCGTGACATTGGCTCGTATCATGGCAATCTCCATCTCCTTGTAGTATTCTTCAACGGTCTTTGTTCCTTGCTTTAGTAGTTGGAGTTTCTTGAAGAGGTCGCGATTGTAGTAGGTTGGTACAAAGCGCGCTCTCATGACATCTTTCATTTGCGCCCAAGTTGTGATGGGTGGTTCACCTCTTGCCTCACAGCGCTCAATGACTTGTTCCCACCAAATGAGGACATAGTCTTGGAACTCAAGGGATGCCATGGCGATCTTCTTCTCTTCCTCATATTTGTGCAAACGAAAGATCTTGTCAACCTTCAATGCCCATGAAAGGTACTCTTTGGGATCATTGCTTCCGAAAAACTTGGGCATGGTGAACTTTAGCTTGCCATAGCGTTGCTCTTCATTGTGTTGGGGTCGGGGATGATGACGCCCTTGACGTGGAGGATTGTCAACCTCATGTTGATCTTGGCGTGGAGGGTTGTCAACTTCATTTTGCTCTTGGTGAACTTGGGGTTCTTGTCGATCTTGTGGAGGAGCTTGTCGAGCTTGAGGAACTTGACGATGCACTCGAGCTTGATAGTTCCTCTCTTGAACTTCTTCACGAAGTGCTTCTTCTTGCTCGCGCCTTTGGCGGTTGCATGCGGCAACGGCGCGACTTGTGTCGTGGAGTGCATGTTGCGCCTCAAGTGCTTGAGCTTCTCGTCGTAGTTGTTCTTGACGTTGCGCCTCGGCATATTGTTCGACTTGGTGTTGTTGTGCTCGCTCTTCCTCTTCTTGTTGTCGTTGGCGTTGCCGTTCTTGTGCTTGCGCAAAGGTAGCTTGGTTTATGCGATGTCGATGCTCTTGCGCTCGAAGTTGCTCTTGATTATCGGTGTCGTGTAGGGATTGCGAGTTGCTTGACGATCTTGACGCGCGGCATGACGAAGAGTGTTCGATGTCGGAGTACTTGAGCCGGAGATGGTGTCGTCGGAGTGTCGACTCGAGCGGCTCCGTCTTGAGTAGGATGACGAGGTCAAAGAGCGGTTGACCATCATGGTTCGAATATCCTCCTTGAGAGAGGACATGGATGTGTTGAAGTAGTCTCTTGTACGTTGTTCGGATTGTCGTAAGTCAGTGGCGAGGTTGTCGATGCGGTCGCCCAAAGCTTGTTGTTCTTGATGCAAAGCTCGTTGTGCACCGAAGAGGTGGCTCTTGGTGACGTAGGTGTTCGGGTCGTCGTCTTGCTCGATGAAGAGTGGGTTGGTAGAAGAACTTGACCTATCCATCATTCCAAGCAAATATGTGAGTGGGAGAAAGAGAAGAACTTATACCAAATGTACCTTGACCGATGTTGAAGATGGATCAATGATCGCTCAAATGTGTAACAAGGAAATAGCACAATTGGTACCAATTCTTGTCGGTTCTCACACCTACATGAGTAAAAGCTTATAGTGGAGCTCGGTTAGGATGGTGGCACAAAATTCGATGCAATTATTAGTGAGAGTCAATAATGTTGAAAAAGATTCCCAAATTTGCAAATGCAACAAGTAGACCAATAGCAAAATAGAGGTACACGGAAACACACACGCAAATAGATAAATGGGGTTGTGCAAACCAAAAATGAGCTCAAAATGTGGAATCCATGGAAAATGCTCTTGTTGCACAACTCTAGAGAGACGCTAGCACGATTGCACAATAGGCGGATACGAAACTTGTGCACAACCTACTAAGCAAAAATGCAACGACTTCTATCCCAAGTATGCTATATGTATGTTGATCCGATGATATGATCCAAGATGTTCGAGTATGACAATCTTAATGTAGTATGATGGTATGGTTCTTGTTTAGAAACTCTTTGCTTATCTCTTCCTTTTGCTTAAAAGCTTGTTTGGCTCTTTCTCTTTTGAGCTCTTTTCTCATGCAAAACTTCACGAACCAAGATAGCAATTGTATATGCTATGACAACCTTCTGACACAAGAGATGATACCAAGATATGCACCACGATGGTATGGTATGTATGCTATGGGAAGCATGATCACTAATGTGCACAAGTAACATTGCCGGCAATACTCAAAGGCTAGTCTTGATGGGTAAGTTACGCAAAATGGGCTATGTGGGTATCAATGCAATGGCAAGAATGTACAATGATGATATACCACGATACCAAGATGAGATAGCGGTTACCGTTCTTGCTTACGGTGAGGGTGTCAAAATGGTGAAGTGGTCGATGTCGAGTCCTTGGCAAAGATGAGTGGCAGTGATGTCGATGTCGAACCGTTCCTAGTTAGCCGAAACACCCTAGGAAACGATGAACCACAACTCAAATTCTCAAAGCAAAACGTGTCAAAATTTGTCGGAGTTGGTGGCGGGTAAGCGATGGTGGTTGCGGAAAGCGGTGGTGGTATGCGGAAGTATTGGTGTCGGCTCGGTCAAAATGTGGCGAAAGTTAGGCGGAAGATCGAGTGGTGGTTTCGGTTGAAACTGGGAGGGGCAGTTGTACCGCTTGTAAGGGCGGTAGTACCGGTCCTGGGGTTCCAGTGTTTGGGCTGGCGAAAGTATCAGGTGTTAGGGGAGCGGTTGTACCGCCTCGGGGACCGGTTGTACCGCTTGTATCAGGAAAATTCTCAGGTCTGGGAACTTGGGGCGAAAATGGATGAATTCGGGTGCAAAATTGCGAGTATTTCGTGGATGGAAGGTGGGGAAACTTGTGGGAAAGCTAGGTCTACGAATAGCACATGAAATCCACGGATCGAATCCAACAAAACATCATCACACAAACAAATCACAAAAAAATTTGGGGGCTATTTTTGGTGGGGATTTTCAAAATTGTGGAAAAACACAACAAAATTAGGCTAGAAAACAAAGAGGGGAGGCTCCGAAATAGTGATCAACCTAAGCTCTAATCCAAGATGATGTAGGGTAGAACCCTAGATGGCCGATCTTTCACGAAAGGAGCGGATCCCGCAATGAACACGAAGAACACGAGGAGAAATCACGATGGAAAACACGAGAGAATCACTCAAACCAACAAGATCGATTACACATGTGCTAGATCCTCGAAACACAAAGAGATACACAATCCACGATCAACAAGGGACGATACATATGGTAACCGGTTCTTCTCCGTGAGGAGGTCTTGAGTTCCTCCCGTTAGGGATCTTGAATCCACTTGGGGGGATCTTCTCCGTAGAGGTCCTGAGCTCCGATGGAGAAAGGATCAAGTGGAGAGCAAAGCTCTATCTCAAATGAGCTACTACTTTGCTAACCCTAATACAGAGCTAGGAGACAAGTATTTATAGTCCAAGGGGTAAGTAGGGGATACATGGGTCGAAACCCCTTTCACTGCGCACAGGCAGGGCGGTAGTACCGGTCCTGGGGGCGGTAGTACCGCTGGGAGCCCAGTTGCTGGTTCCTGGAGGTGTTTGCGGAGGGAAGTAGCGGTAGTACCGGTGCTTGGAGCGGTTGTACCGGTCTTTTGGCTGTTACGGGGATAAACCGGGGCGGTACCGGCCTTGCACCGGTCGAATCACAGAAGCTTTGCCGGTTGTTGGGCGGTACATGACCGGTTGTACCGCTTGAGCGGTAGTTGGGCGGTTGTACCAGCCTTTCTGGACTGGGCAGACCCTCTTCATACTCTCGATGTCCACCTTGCACCATAACTTCTCCTTGGTTGGTTCCTTGGTACCTAAGCACACAAAGCATCTCCATTTGAGGTAGTAGCCATGTCTCAAGTGAGTCAAAGGGGAGTTCAACAAGGAGAGAGTTAACCTCGTTATCGATAGCCCTTGCACGAGCTCGTGTCATCGGTCCAAGTGGTGTCGTGGGAGATGTAGGTAGGTCCATGGGGATGGCCTTGGGATGCTCCGCATCAATAGCTGTCATCATCCTCTTCTTCTTCATTCTCTTCCATTAGAACCCCTCTTTCTCCGTGCTTGGTCCAACAGTTATAGCCGGACATGAAACCGGACGTAAGCAGGTGGACGTGAATGGTTCTTGAGTTAGAGTAATTTTGATCATTCTTACAGATAGCACATGGACAATACATAAAACCATCCGTCTGCTTGTTTGCCTCAGCCGCAAGCAGAAAAGTATGCATGCCATTAATGAACTAGGGAGAGCATCGGTCATCGTACATCCATTGCGGGCTCATCTTCATTACACAACACCGAAAAGACCAAATTAATACAAGTTCATACACACTTATTATCATAAAACAACATACAAACTTTCTAGCTAAAGCATTTAAACGCAACAACAAATGCGAACAAGATCGCAACTAAGGTAACAATTGGTCCAACAGCATAATGATACCAAGCCTCATTATTAATGGCATATTTTCTAATCTTTCTAATCTTCAAGCGCATTGCATCCATCTTGATCTTGTGATCATCGACGACATCGGCAACATACAACTCCAGTTTCATCTTCTCTTCTTCAATTCTTTTCAATTTTTCTTTCAAAAACTCATTTTCTTTTTCAACTAAATTTAAAGTTTCGACAAGAGGGTCAGTTGCAATTTCCGGTTCACATACCTCCTAGATAAAAATATCTATGTCAACTTGACGGGCATAATTGTCATAAACACAAAATGCAACAAATAGTTATAAAAGAGAATATACCACATCCGAATCATAAACCGGACGAGGGCCGAGGGGGACGGATATCAAAACCATGCCACTATGTATAACAAACGACGTACGGGTAAGAAACATGATTTTACTAGTAACTATCTAAATCACACAAACATGATTTTTTTTATAAAAAGGATAAGAACAAGAGGCTCACTAAGGTGGTGCCGGCGACGGGACGGTGCGGGCGATCGACGGTGGTTAGGACGGGGACGGGAGGGCACTAAGTAAACCACACCTACATATGCAAACTAAGAAGTTAATTTGAGCTCAGATTGAATATAAATCAAATAAACTACCACATATAATTACTCCCAAACTAAAACCCACAAATCACTATACTTATAAAGCATTGCAAGAGCTAATCTAGCAATGAGAGATGAAAGGACAAAGTTGCTAACCTTTGTGAACACTTGGATGAATGGTTGTCTTCAAATCTTGACATATTTGGGCAAAAATGGAGGTGAGCTCGAGCAAGAGGGGAAGAAAATAGAGTGGAGGGGAAAAACAGAGAGCTTCGGCTCGGGCTGGACGAAGCACTATGTATAGTGATCTCTTTAGTCCCGGTTGGTTATACAAACCGGGACTAAAGGTGCACCTCTAGTCCCGGTTTGTGACATGAACCGGGACTAAAAGTGCTCGTGGGGGCCCAAGCCTGACACAAGCCTGCCACCACCCCTTTAGTCCTGGTTCGTGATACGAACTGGGACTAGAGGTACGCCACGAACCGGGACTAATGATGCACGCCCCCTAGCCATTGGAACCGGGACTAATGGTCACATTAGTACCGGGCCGTTATCAAACCACCGGGACTAATGGGGCTCGCGTAAAGTCATTTTCCTACTAGTGCACGCAACAAAGTCCTCCTTTCATCATCTCTCCCCGCTGGTAGGGTGAACACTCCTTGGTTAGGCAGAGGGTCCTCTCTTACAGCAGTTGGGTGGTGTCGATGTGACGAAGTCCATTGCTTTCTTCAAGGTAGTGTGTGGTTGAATGTCGTCATCGGTCTGGGTTGAGTCTTCAGGTGGTCCAGCCTCTCATGTGCTTCCTCTCGGCGGCATGCTGGAGGCGTCTAATTGGGCACTTCTGGCGGTTGTTAGCGTGTTTGGCTTGGTTTGCCATGCTTTCTATGACCGTCTTGTACGATGATTTCCTCAACACCATATATCGTTCAGCCAAGCGGCCGAAGTCCGTTTTGTGATAAAATGCTTCTATGACAGGCTTGTTACAAAGAAACAACTCAAATAATATTCATTTGGGGGGGGGGGGGGGTTAGGTAACAATCTTCTCTTCTGTAAATAATATTTTCTTTTGTATATTTGTGCATGTTTTCTATATGTATGTTGGAGCTAATTTTTGGAATCTGGTCTCCGGTGTGCCCAGTTTCTAAAACTTAGTAAAAATCAAATTTTTATTTCTCAACTTAAGAAAAACAAAAATATTACATGCAGGAACCGTAAATTTCTTATGGCATGCACCAGAAAGCTAGAGAGCAGAACAACGACACCAGGAAGCAACTTTGCTCATTCAACTTTCACATTTAAATCCTGAGCACAATCTGGCTCCAACCATCGCATACTTCGCATGTATTGCAAGATAATCCTAGGTGTTCAACCCTAGCATCAAACATATACAGGATTACAAGAAAATCGTGTATTGTTTCCTTTTTTAACCTAATCATCTCTTGTTTCGGAACAAGGGGAAAAGAACCCAAAATATTGATTTTTCTTATGAGAAATACTACACATTAGAACCAAAAAAGCATATGAGATTATATCAGTGTGATAAAAAATGATATTGACAATTATTCAGAAGGTAGAAATACATTCACTCATTACAGACACACAATGCAATGACATATGCTTCATTTATTTTATAGATTAGGATGCATATCTAGAAACTCAAACATGTCCTTAATTTGCGCACTGGTCCTCCGTGTAATCAGCCAACGTTTTACTTAGTTGTGGTTGTTCTCCCAGAACTGAGCCTGGAGCCAGTCTATTGTATTCTTTTCCACCTGAAACGCCTTGGCAAGAACATCATCGGATATTTGTGGGTCTGACCCAAACACCGCATTGGCAATTGTGATAGCCCCTGGCTTCTGGCTGCTAAGCGCGGCAATTGCAACGGCGGGCTTGTGGGGGTTGGGGTTGAATTGGAAGTGGATGAGCCCCATGGGGAAGACAAACACATCACCTTTGTTGAGCACCTTGGAGAGGAACTTGTTTCTATTTGGGGCGGGCTGGTTGGATGTGATAAAGCCAACGTACAGAGTCCCCTCGAGCATCGTGAGGATCTCAGTGGCGCGAGGGTGCGTATGTGGTGGGTTCTGACCCAAGGGAGCATAGTCGATGCGCGCAATTGAGATGCCGAGGGTGTTGAGTCCAGCAATCTGCATGACGTTGATCAAAGTGACGTTGGATCCAACCTTGTTGGTCACCCTAGGCTTGTCGAGGTTGGCTGCCTTGAAGAAGTCATCTGCGTTAACTTCCATCGGGTTCTTGCAAACAAACCCATTGACACGAACTGGTGCATAGAGGAGATGTGACATGTAAGCTCAGATCTTACAAAGTTGTTTCGACTTGCATATAATTTCCAGAAATTCATTTCAACATATTTATTTGGTGAGAACAGGGTGAGAAACCGGATAGTACCTGGTGAATTCATGTCGGCGACACAAAAGTCCTGCAGGGGGCTAGGATCGGAGGCAGTGGCTTGCCATGAGACCAACGCAAGAAGAGCAATTAGGAGAAGGATGGAAGAGGAGTATGCCATCTGATTTTTTTTCTCTCTCTTGTGTTTCTGTTTGTGGTTGTGGCGTGAGTGATCGTTTCAACATGCAGGGGATGTATGAGTTTATATAGCTGCGGCGAGCAGCGCCTAAAATCGTGAGCAATAATAGACTTAGTCAAGTGAAAGCAACCAACCAATTGAACTGGCCTCTTGCTGCTAATTAAACTATTGCATATACTTTACAGGTTCCCATTTAAGACACGTTTTCCCTTCAAAGAAGCAAGGCAGCGTATACAGCCATATAAAGCTATTCTATAGTGATGTGTACGGCTGAGTACTAATTATGAATGTTTCACCATCTCACCTGTGTCGCCACAATGCATGCAGGGCCGATTCCAGGAACATTCACCACCCATCACTATAAAGGAAAAGATCTTTAAGACAAGAAACATCTGGCACTAGTTTAATTAAATATCATATACTTGGTCACAGTCGGAATCGGTGTGGACGAAACCAGTCAAAGAGCAGTTGGGAAGCCAAGTCATGTAAGGCAATCAATCGTTTTCTAGCTCGATGCCGACATAGATGAAGTCACCTACTCACGTGTAGGCTTGATTCATGGGCGCATGACTTCTAAAGACATATGGAGTGACTACTACTCCTGTTCTTTTCCGAAGTTGATACAGAATCATGTGTGCAATCGACCTTTTCAAACTATGAAATTATATATTTGCCAATAGATTTGCCATCAAATCCAGCAACATAGAACGACAGAGTAGTTAGCAGATTTGTAGCAGCCCATGTACGTTATCATCATGTCAGTCGGATATTTACTTGGTCACATGTCTCTCGAAGTGGTTGAGTACTTGCAGGAAGACGCGACAACATTAATGGACGAAGTGCCCAACCAAAAGGAGAGCTGATACAAATGCCATGACGATGGAGAGCAGGAAGTTTCCATATGATCTTACCAAGACTAGTTAACATCTTCTTGCAAAGAGTTTTATCACGCATGACCAGTTCAGTGTATTAATCTAACAATCTGGTTAGCCTTCCTGACTAGGTTCATGGCACCAGACCTCACCTGCTTCTTTTGCTAGAGTAAATGGTACTCCCTCTGTAAAGAAATATAAGAGCTTTTAGGGTTATCCTCCTCCTCTAAATAAAAAAAATTGATTGACGTGATGATAGGGGCTGCTACAAAATAGCAAGTGTATTATGTCGATTCATGGGCGCCTCGATTTCTTTCATGTTGACACAATCCGCTAACTACTGTGTCGTCTTCTGCTGCTGGATTCCATGACAAATAGTCTATTGGCAAATCCACAATTTCATAGTTTGAAAAGCTCAATTGCACGCATCCTGTATCAACTTCTGCAAAGAACAAGAGTAGTAGTCACTCTGTATGACTTTAGAGGCCCACGCATGAGTAGGTGACTTTGTAGACTTGGCTTTCATTAACTGCTCCTTGACTTAGTTCCTGCGCACCAGTTCAGAATATGACCACGTATATGATAATACGACAGAAACGCAAGCTAATTAGATATCCAATTAAACGTGTCTTAAAAGAGAACCAGTAAAATTTATGAAATAAATTACTTAGCAGCAAGAGACCAGTTCAATCGGTTGGTCGGTTCCACTTGAATAAGTCTATTGTCGCTCACGAGTTCAGGCGCTGCTCGCTGCACCTATATAAACTCATACATCCCCTACATGTTCAAACCATCACTCACGGCCTAACCATAAGAGAGAGAAAAAATCAGATGGCATCCACCTATTCCTTCCTGCTCCTCGCTGCTCTTCTTGTGTTGGTCTCATGGCAGACCACTGCCTCCGACCCTAGCCCACTCCAGGACTTTTGTGTTGCCGACTTGCATTCACCAGGTACTATCTAGGTTCTCATCATGTTCTCACCAAATACATATGTTGAAATGAATTTTTGGAGATTATATGCAAGTTGAAACAACTTTGTAAGATCTGAGCTTACATGTTACATCTCCTCTATGCACCAGTGCGTGTCAATGGGTTTGTTTGCAAGAACCCGATGGAAGTTAACACAGACGACTTCTTCAAGGCAGCCAACCTCGACAAGCCTAGGGTGACCAACAAGGTGGGATCCAACGTCACTTTGATCAACGTCATGCAGATTGCTGGACTCAACACCCTTGGCATCTCAATTGCGCGCATCGACTATGCTCCATTGGGTCAAAACCCACCACATACGCACCCTCGCGCCACCGAGATCCTCACGGTGCTCGAGGGGACATTGTACGTTGGCTTTGTCACATCTAACCAGCCCGCCCCCAACAGAAACAAGTTCCTCTCCAAGGTGCTCAACAAAGGTGATGTGTTTGTCTTCCCCGTGGGGCTCATTCACTTCCAATTCAACCCCAACCCCCACAAGCCCGTTGTTGCAATTGCCGCGCTCAGCAGCCAGAACCCAGGGGCTATCACCATTGCCAATGCAGTGTTTGGGTCAATGCCAACAATATCAGATGATATTCTTGCCAAGGCATTTCAGGTGGAAAAGAATACAATAGACTATCTCCAGGCTCAATTCTGGGAAAACAACCACTACTAAGTCAGACCTTTGTTGATTACCCAGAAGGCCAGTGCACAAATTACAGACATGGTTGAGTTCCTAGATATCCATCCAAATCTATAAAATAAATGGAGCATATGTCATGCTATTGTGTGTCTGTGATCAGTGAATGTATTTCTATCTTCTGAATAATTGACAATATCATATTTTTTTCACACTGATATGGTCTCATATGCTTTTTTTGGTTCTAATGTGTTGTATTTCTCATAACAAATCAAAATTTTTGGTTCTTTTCCCTTGTTCCGAAACTATAAACGATTAGTTTAAAAAAGAAATTATACATTATTATCTGGTAATTGAATATATGTTTGATGGTAGGGTTGAACACCTAGGAGTATAATGCAATACATGTGAAGCATGCGATGGTTGGAGCCCGATTGTGCTTGGATTGAAATGTGAAAGTTGAATGTGCAAAATTTGCTTCCCGGAGTCGTTGTTCTGGTTTCCCGTTTTCTGGTGCATGCAATTAGAAATTTACGGTTCCTGAATGTAATGTTTAGCTTCCTTTCACTAGTAGAAAAACGACCTAATGTTCACCTCATTAGTCCCGGTTCAATTACGGACCGGCACTAATGTGACCATTAGTGCCGGTTCCAATGGCTAGGGGGCGGCACTCATTAGTCCCGGTTCGTGTTGAACCTCTAGTACCGGTTCGTGACACGAACCGGGACTAAAGGTGTGGTGGCAGGCTGGTGTCAGGCTGGGGCCCCACGAGCACATTTAGTCCCGGTTCGTGTCACGAACCAGTACTAGAGGTGTACCTTTAGTCCTGGTGTGTATAACCAACCGGGACTAAATGTGCCTCTATATAAACCCTTCGTCGAGCCCGAGCCCATTTCTCTCTGTTTTCCCCTTTCATTCGTTCCTCTCCTCTGTTCTTCCCCATTGCTCGAGCTCATCCTTCATTTTTGCCAAAATTTGTCAAGATTTGAAGGCCCCCCATCCATCCAAGTCTTCACAAAGGTTAGCAACTTTGTCCTTTCATCTCTCATTGCTAGATTAGCTCTTGCAATGCTCTATAAGTATAGTGATTTGTGGGTTTTAGTTTGGGAGTAATTATGTGGTAGTTTATTTGATTTATATGCAATTTGAGCTCAAATTAACTTCTTAGTTTGCATATGTAGGTGTGGTTTACTTAGTGCCTTCCGTCCCCGTCCTAACCACCGTCGATCGCCCGCACCGTCCCGTCGCCGGCACCACCTTGGTGAGCCTCTTGTTCTTATCCTTTTTAAAAAAATCATGTTTGTGTGATTCAGATAGTTACTTTGTATAATTTTCTTACCCGTACGTTGTTTGTTATACATAGTGGCATGATTTTGATATCCGTCCCCGTCGGCCCTCGCCCGGTTTATGATTCGGATGTGGTATATTCTCTTTTATAACTATTTGTTGCATTTTGTGTTTATGACAAATTATGCCCATCAAGTTGACATAGATATTTTTATCTAGGAGGTATGTGAACCGGAAATTCCAACCGACCCTATTGTCGAGAGGTTAAATTTAGTTGAAAAAGAAAACGAGTATTTGAAAGAAAAATTGAAAAGAATTGAAGAAGAGAAGATGAAACTGGAGTTGTATGTTGCCGATGTCATCGATGATCACAAGATCAAGATGGAGAAAATGCACTTGAAGATTAGAAAGATTAGAAAATATGCCATTGATAGTGAGGCTTGGTATCATTATGCTGTTGGATCAATTGTTACCTTAGTTGCGATCTTGATCGCATTTGTTGTTGCATTTAAATGCTTTAGCTAGATAGTTTGTATGTTGTTTTATGAGAATAAGTGTGTATGAACTTGTATTAATTTGGTCTTTTCGGTGCTGTGTAATGAAGATGAGCCGGCAATGGATGTACGATGACTGATGCTCTCCCCAGTTCGTTAATGGCGTGCGTACTTTTCTGCTTGCGGCTGAGGCAAACAAGCGGGCGGATGGTTTTATGTCTTGTCCATGTGCTGGCTGTAAGAATGATCAAAATTACTCGAAGTCAAGAACCATTCACGTCCACCTGTTTGAGTCCGGTTTCATGCCCCACTATAATGTTTGGACCAAGCACGGAGAAAGAGGGGTTATGATGGAAGACAATGAAGAAGAAGAGGACGACGACTGCTATCCTGGCCATGGGTTCCCTGAATACGATGGTACAACAATGGGGGAAGAAGCTGAGCCGGCAATGCGAGAAGAAGCTGAAGAAGAGGCATCAGATGAGCCCGCTGATGATCTTGGTCGGGCCATTGCCGATGCAAAGAGAAACTGCACAAGTGAAAAAGAGAGGCTGAAGTTGCAGCGCATGTTAGAGGATCACAAGAAATTGTTGTAGCCAAATTGCGAAGCTGACAAGAAAAAGCTGGGCACCACACTGGAATTGCTGCAATGGAAGGCAGAGAATGGTGTATCTAACAAGGGATTTGGAAAGTTGCTGATAATGTTAAAGAAGATGCTTCCAAAGGACAACGAATTGCCCGACAGTACGTACGAAGCAAAGAAGGCTGTCTGCCCTCTTGGATTAGAGGTGCAGAAGATACATGCATGCCCTAATGACTGCATCCTCTACCGCGGTGAGTACGAGGATTTGAATGCATGCCCGGTATGCGGTGCATTGCGCTATAAGATCAGCCGCGATGACCCTGGTGATGTCGAGGGCGAGCGCCCCAGGAAGAACATTCCTGCCAAGGTGATGTGGTATGCTCCTATAATACCACGGTTGAAATGTTTGTTCCAAAACAAAGAGCATGCCAAGTTGATGCGATGGCACAAAGAAGACCGTAAGAAAGATGGGAAGTTGAGAGTACCCGCTGACGGGTTGCAGTGGAGAAAAATCGAGAGGAAGTGGAGGGACTTTGCAGATGACGCAAGAAACGTATGGTTTGGTCTAAGCGCAGATGGCATTAATCCTTTTGGGGAGCAGAGCAGCAATCATAGCACCTGGCCTGTGACTTTATGTGTGTATAACCTTCCTCCTTGGTTGTGCATGAAGCGGAAGTACATTATGATGCCAGTGCTCATCCAAGACCCTAAGCAACCCGGCACGACATTGATGTGTACCTAAGGCCATTAGTTTAAGAACTATTACAGCTGTGGAATGAAAAAGGTGTACGTGCGTGGGATGAGGACAATCAGGAAGAATTTGACCTACATGTGTTGCTGTTTGTGACCATCAATGATTGGCCTGCTCTCAGTAACCTTTCAGGACAGACAAACAAGGGATACCGCGCATGCACGCACTGTTTGGATGATACCGACAGTATATATTTGGATAATTGAAATAAGAATGTGTACCTGGGACATCATCGGTTTCTTCCGAGCAGGCATCCCGTAAGAAAAAAAGGCAAGCATTTCAAAGGTGAGGCTGATCACCGGACGAAGCCTCGCCACCGTACTGGTGATGATGTACATGATATGGTCAAGGATTTAAAGGTAATCTTTGGAAAGGGTCCTGGCGGACAATCTGTTTCGAATGACGCTGACGGACGCGCACCCATGTGGAAGAAGAAATCTATATTTTGGGACCTACCCTATTGGAAAGATCTAGAGGTCCGCTCTGCAATCGACGTGATGCACGTGACGAAGAATCTTTGCGTGACCCTGCTTGGCTTCTTGGGCGTGTATGGGAAGACAAAAGATACGACGGAGGCACGGGAGGGCCAGCAACGTATGCACGAAAAAGACGACATACATCAGGGTCATGCCAGCTACGCTCTTACCAAAGAAGAGAAGGAAATCTTCTTTGAATGCCTGCTCAGTATGAAGGTCCCGTCTAGCTTCTCGTCGAATATAAAGGGAATAATAAATATGGCAGAGAAAAAGTTCCAGAACCTAAAGTCTCATGACTGCCACGTGATTATGACGCAACTGCTTCCGGTTGCATTGAGGGGGCTTCTACCGGAAAATGTTCGATTAGCCATTGTGAAGCTATGTGCATTCCTCAATGCAATCTCTCGGAAGGTAATCGATCCAGAAATCATAACAAGGTTAGAAAATGATTTGGTGCATTGTCTTGTCAGTTTCGAGTTGGTGTTCCCACCATCCTTCTTCAATATCATGACGCACGTCCTAGTTCACCTATGCAAAGAGATTGCCGTTCTGGGTCCTGTATTTCTACACAATATGTTCCCCTTTGAGAGGTTCATGGGAGTCTTAAAGAAATATGTTCATAACCGTGCTAGGCCAGAAGGAAGCATCTCCAAGGGTGATGACCCACAAGTATATGGGATCAATCATAGTCCTTTTGATAAGTAAGAGTGTCGAACCCAACGAGGAGCAGAAGGAAATGACAAGCGGTTTTCAGCAAGGTAATGTCTGCAAGCACTGAAATTATAAGTAGCGAGTAGTTTCATAGCAAGATAATTTGTAACGAGCAAGTAACGGTAATACTGACAAAAGTGCAGCAAGGTAGCCCAATCCTTTTGAGGCAAAGGACAGGCCAAAACGGTCTCTTATGATAAGCAAAGCGTTCTTGAGGGTACACGGGAATTTCACCTATTCACTTTCACCATGTTGGTTTGATTTGTGTTCGCTACTTTGATAATTTGATATGTGGGTGGACCGGTGCTTAGGTGTTGTTCTTACTTGAGCAAACCTCCTACTTATGATTAACCCCCTCGCAAGCATCCGCAACTACGAGAAAAGTATTAAGAATAAATTCTAACCATAGCATTAAACTTTTGGATCCAATCGGTCCCTTACGGAATAGCGCATAAACTAGGGTTTAAGCTTCTGTCACTCTAGCAACCCATCATCTAATAACTACTCCACAATGCATTCCCTTAGGCCCAAATATGGTGAAGTGTCATGTAGTCGACGTTCACATGACACCACTAAGGGAATCACAACATACATATCATCAAAATATTGAACACATATAAAGTTCACATGATTACTTGCAACAAGATTTCTCCCATGACCTCAAGAACAAAAGTAACTACTCACAAATGATAATCATGCTCAAGATCAGAGGGGTATTAAATAGCATAATGATCTGAACATATAATCTTCTACCAAATAAACCATATAGTAATCAACTACAAGATGTAATCAACACTACTAGTCACCCACAAGTACCAATCTATAGTTCTGGTACCAAGATTGAACAAAAGAGATGAACTAGGGTTTGAGAGGAGATGGTGCTGTTGAAGATGTTGATGTAGATTGCCATCCCCAATATGGGAGAGTTGTTGGTTATGATGATGATGACGATTTCCCCCTCCGGGAGGCAAGTCCACATACTCAACCATCATATAGTCTTCTATGATTGCTATCACTCACCTCATACACATGAGCAAAACGTTTCAACCGGACATATAGAAAGATAGGGGCTTATAATTTCGCCTCCCAATGTATTCACCTCAAGGATGATGTCAACAATAATAAGTCATGCTACCCATATCTAACTGGATATATGTGCCTAGATCTTTCCTCACCACATGATGCTTGCCAAAAGAGAAAAATAAAAAGGAATAGAGAGAAAAACTTTGACTCTTACATGAAAGTAAATACATAGAAGTAAAAGATAGGCCCTTCGCAGAGGGAAGCAGAGGTTGCCATGCGCTTTTTGTTTCTATGCTCAATCCCTTAGTGCAAAAGAACGTCATGTTATATTGCCCCTTATGATAGCAACCTTTATTATGCAGTTTGTCGCTTTTATTCTTTGCCATCACAAGTTCGTACAACGCTCAATTTTCTCTTACACAAAATGATCTAACACTTTTAGAAGCAATTTTTATTGCCTTATTGCACCGATGACAACTTACTTGAAGGATCTTACTCAATCCATAGGTAGGTATGGTGGACTCTCAAAACAAGATTTGGATTTAAGGGTTTTTGAATGCACAAGTAGTATCTCTACTTAGTGCGGAGTTTTTGGCTAGCAAAGATGGGGGGCAAGCACCACATGTTGAAGGATCTATGACAATATAACTTCTATGTGAATATGAGCAAACATAAATCATTACGTTGTCTTCCTCGTCCAACGTCAAGAATTTTGGCATATAATATTTAGATGGGGGCTCACAATCACAAAAGATTTCTAAGATAGTGTATTTGCATGTGAATCTTCTCTTCCCTTATTAATTATTTCGTGAATTGCATCATTGACCAATGCTATGTTTGTCAATCTCCAATAAAATTTTCTACTTATACTTTTCCTTATGTGGTGTCATTACTTACCATAAGATTAGCATATGATCTTTTTCATTTATTTCCTTTATTTTTATTGAAACATGAAAGTAAAGAAAGAAAAACTCAAACTAAACTTTATTATATATCTCGCATACGATTACAAAGATAGGTCACTAAGCAAACTCTCGAAAAGAAAGGATCGAACTAAACTTTTATTCATCTAAAGCAAAAGATAACTACGGATCGAACTAAGAAAATTAAATGGAAAAGATAGTGGAGGTGATACGATATCGGGGCACCTCCCCCAAGCTTGGCGTAATCCAAGGGGAGTGCCCAAACCCGATACTCAATTTTCTTTTGGTGATGAAGAGGGAGGTAGTGGTGATGACGTGGTAGCGATCTTGTCCTTCATGATCAAGAGATTCTCCAATCTACGGATGACGCTCCGGAGGGCGATGGTGTGCTCTTGCAACAGGATATTTTCATGGGTGAGATATTTATTTTGCACACGAACCATTTCGATGATCCGAATGGCTTCGATCTCGGTGGGGGTGAGATGATCATAGTAAGATTTAAGGATATCTTCTTCTTCTTCCTCGGCAGTCAAGGCCTGCTCAACCACCGACGCTTGATCTCTGGTAGCCTCCTTGCTCTTGTCCCCTTTGACGGCTTCCACGGCCTCTTCTCTCTTCAGCTTGATCTTCATCAGCCAAGCATCCTCTTCTACGTTGTTGGAGGAGGAAGAAGATATGATGCCTAGCCTAACAGATCTGACCGAAAACAGCAAGAAAAGAAAACAGAAGATTTCTCGGCGATACTGAGGTCAATAGGTTCGGGGGGCAGATAAAGATTTTTTATCTTGGGAAACAAGTAAATGGAAGAAAAACGGAGTCCGGAATGTACCCAAGGTGGGCACAACCCACCTGGGCGCGCCTGGCAAGCCAGGCGCGCCCTGGTGTCTTGTGCCCACCAGGGTCACCTTCCTGGTAGTTTCTTATTTTTCCTAATTTTTTAAATATTCCAAAACTGACAGAAAATATTTTTGCAGATTTTTCGGAGTCCGTTTACTTACCGTATCACGTACCTCCTCTTTTTCATGATTCTGGAGTGTTCCAGAAGGTTTCCTTTATGTGTTCTTCCGGTGTCATAGTTTGGATAATATTGCTTTCAACATTAATGGGCGTACCTGAGATATAATGTTTTATTCGTTGCCCATTAACAACCTTCGGGTTAGTACCTTTGGCATTATTTATTTTGATAGCTCCAGATCGATAAACCTCCTCGATAACATAGGGTCCTTCCCATTTGGAGAGGAGTTTTGCTGCAATGAATCTGAAACGAGAGTTGTACAGAAGAACATATTCTCCAACTTTGAACTCACGCTTTTGGATTCTTTTATCATGCCATCTTTTAACTTTTTCTTTAAATAACTTGGCATTTTCATAAGCTTGGGTTCTCCATTCATCTAATGAGCTAATATCAAATAACCTCTTCTCACCAGCAAGTTTGAAATCATAGTTGAGTTCTTTAATTGCCCAATAAGCTTTATGTTCTAACTCAAGAGGCAAATGACAAGCTTTTCCATAAACCATTTTATAACGAGACATACCCATAGGATTTTTATATGCTGTTCTATAAGCCCAAAGTGCATCATCTAATTTCTTAGACCAATTCTTCTGGGACCTATTGACAGTCTTTTGTAAAATTAATTTTATTTCTCTATTGCTAAGTTCAACTTGACCACTAGACTGAGGATGATAGGGTGATGCAATTCTATGGTTAACATCATACTTGGCAAGCATTTTACGGAAAGCACCATGAATAAAGTGTGAACCACCATCAGTCATTAAATATCTAGGGACTCCAAACCTTGAGAAAATAACTTCTTTAAGCATTTTAATAGAGGTGTTGTGATCAGCACTACTAGTCGGAACAGCTTCTACCCACTTAGTAACATAATCAACAGCAACCAAAATATGAGTATACCCATTAGAGGAAGGAAAAGGTCCCATGTAATCAAATCCCCAAACATCAAATGGTTCAACAGCAAGTGAATAATTCATAGGCATTTCTTGACGCTTACCGATATTATCTATTCTTTGACATTCATCACAAGATAAGATGAACTTAAGAGCATCCTTGAAGAGAGTAGGCTAATAAAACCCAGATTGCAGTACCTTGTGAGCAGTTCTGTCTCCCGCATGATGTCCTCCATAAGCTTCGGAGTGACATTTCCGTGGGATTTGTACCTGTTCATGCTCAGGTACACAACGTCTAATAATACCATCTACTCCTTATTTATAAAGATGTGGGTCATCCCAAAAGTAATGTCTTAAATCATAGAAGAATTTTTTCTTTTGTTGGTATGTGAAACTAGGTGGTAAATATTTAGCAACAATGTAATTAGCATAGTCAGCATACCAAGGAGTACTGTTAGAAACATTTATTGCAGCTAACTGCTCATCAAGAAAGCTATCATTAATAGGTTGTGGGTCATCAAGAATATTTTCAAGCCTAGACAAGTTATCAGCTGCGGGGTTCTCCGCTCCTTTTCTATCAGTGATATGCAAATCAAATTCTTGTAGCAAGAGAACCCATCGAATAAGCCTAGGTTTGGCATCTTTCTTTTCCATAAGATACTTTATTGCAGCATGATCAGTGTGAACAATTACTTTTGAATCTACAATATAGGATCAAAATTTATCACAAGCGAACACCACTGCTAGAAATTCTTTTTCAGTAGTAGCATAATTTCTTTATGCACTGTCTAGAGTTTTACTTGCGTAGTGAATAACATTCAGTTTCATATCAACTCTTTGTCCTAGAACAGCACCAACAGCATAATCACTAGCATCACACATAATTTCAAAAGGCAAGTTCCAATCAGGTGGTTGAACAATAGGTGCAGAAATTAAGGCTTTCTTGAGTGTTTCGAAGGCTTCTAAACAATCATCATCAAAAACAAAAGGAATATCCTTTTGCAAAAGATTTGTAAGAGGCCTAGAAATTTTAGAAAAGTCTTTGATAAATCTCCTATAGAAACCAGCATGACCAAGGAAACTACGAATACCTTTGATATCTTTAGGACATGGCATTTTCTCAATTGCATCAACCTTAGCTTTGTCCACCTCAATACCTCTTTCAGAAATTTTATGGCCCAAAACAATACCTTCGTTAACCATAAAGTGGCACTTCTCCCAATTCAAGACAAGATTTGTTTGCTCACATCTCTGCAAAACTCGATCAAGATTGCTTAAACAATCATCAAAAGACTTCCCATAAACAGAAAGTCATCCATGAAAACCTCAACAATCTTTTCACAAAAGTCAGAGAATATAGCAGTCATACATCTTTGAAAGGTTGCAGGTGCACTACATAAACCAAAAGGCATACGTCTATAAGCATAAGTTCCAAAAGGACAAGTAAAAGTGGTCTTTTCTTGATCAGGTTGAGAAACAGGTATTTGTGAAAAACCAGAATATCCATCAAGGAAGCAAAAATGTGTGTGCTTAGATAATCTTTCTAGCATTTGATCAATAAAAGGCAGAGGGTAATGATCATTTCTAGTTGCTTTGTTTAATTTTCTAAAATCAATTACCATTCTATAGCCTGTAACAATTCTTTGTGGAATAAGTTCATTCTTATCATTAGGAACAACAGTAATACCTCCTTTCTTAGGGACACAATGAACAGGACTTACCCATCTACTATCAGCTATAGGATAGATTATACCTGCTTCCAGAAGTTTTAATATTTCCATTCTTACCACTTCTTTCATCTTCGGATTTAACCGACGTTGGTGATGAACAACGGGTTTGGCATCAGGTTCCATATTAATCTTGTGCTGACATAGAGTGGGACTGATACCCATAAGATCATCAAGAGTATATCCAATAGCAGCTCGGTGCTTCCTTAGAACTTTCAATAATCTTTCTTCTTCATGTTCTGAAAGGTTAGCACTAATAATAACAGGATATATCTTTTTCTCATCAAGATAAGAATATTTCAAAGTGTCAGGCAATTGTTTTAATTCAAACACAGGATCAGGACCTCCTAGAGTTTCAATAGGCAAATTGTGCTTAAGCAGAGGTTGTTGTTCGAACAAGATTCTATCTATTTCATTTCTTTCGTGCATATGCAAATCATTTTCATGGTCTAGCAGATATTGTTCTAAAGGATCAGTAGGAGGTACAGCAATAGAAGCAAGAGCAATAATTTCATCCTTACTAGGAAATTCTTTTTTATGAGGTTTTCTACTAAACTTGGAAAAATTGAACTCATGAGACTCATCACCAAAACTAACACCGACAGTTTGTTTCTAACAATCTATTTTAGCATTAACGATGTTCAAGAAAGGTCTATCAAAGATAATGGGACAAAAGTCATCATGTGGGGAACCAAGAACAAGAAAATCAGTAGGGTATTTTATTTTCCCACACAAGACTTCAACATCTCTAACAATCCCAAGTGGTGTGATGGTGTTTCTATTAGCAAGTTTAATAGTAACATCTATGTCTTCTATTTCAGCGGGTGCTATATCATTCATAATTTCTTGATATATGGTAAAAGGAATAGCACTCACGCTAGCACCTATGTCACATAAACCATGATAACAGTGATCTCCTATTTTAACTGAGACAACGGGCATGCCAACAACAGGTCTATGTTTATCTTTCCCATCGGGTTTGGCAATTCTTGCAGCTTCACCAACGAAGTAAATAACATGCCCATCAATATTATCGACCAAGAGATCCTTAACCATAGCAACAGTAGGTTCTACCTTGATTTGTTCTGCTGGTTTAGGGGTTCTAATATAACTTTTATTGACCACAGTTGAAACTTTAGCATGTTCCTTCATCCTAACAGGGAAAGGTGGTTTTTCAATGTAAGCAGTAGGAACAACTAGATCAACATTATAAATAATAGTTTCATCTTTAGCTATTACCAGTTCTTTAATCTCTTCTTTAATTGGTGGGTGATATTTAAACTACTTCTCCTTAGGGAGATCACCATGAGTAGCAAAAGATTCACAAAAGGAGGCTACTATCTCAGAGTTGAGTCCATATTTACTGCTAAACTTTTGAAAAGCATCAGTATTCATAAAAGATTTAACACAATCAAACTTAAGCTTAATACCTGACTCTTTACCTTCGTCGAGTTCCCAACCTTCAGAGTTGCGTTTAATTCTTTTTAAAAGATCCCACCGAAATTCAATAGTCTTCTTCATAAAGGAACCAGTACAAGAAGTATCGAGCATGGATCGATCATTATGAGAAAGCTGAGCATAAAAATTCTGAATAATAATTTTTCTAGAGAGCTCATGGTTGGAGCATGAATATAACATTGATTTAAGCCTCCCCCAAGCTAGAGCGATACTTTCTCCTTCACGAGGCCAAAAATTATATATATAATTCCGATCACGATGAACTAGGTGCATAGGATAAATTTTTTGATGGAATTCCAATTTCAACCGATTCCAATTCCAAGATCCAATATCATCGCATAGCCTATACCATGCCAATGCCTTTCCCTTCAAAGATAAAGGAAAAACCTTCTTCTTAGCTTCATCTCCGGGTAAACCTGCAAGCTTAAACAATCCACAAATTTCATCCACATATATCAAGTGCATATCAGGATGTTCGGTTCCATCTCCTGCATAAGGATTAGCTAGCAGTTGTTCTATCATATACCCGAAGGAATTTCATATTCAGTATTTTCAATAGGTGCAGTAGGTTGAGGGGTGATTAATTGTGGTTTAGGTCGAGGTGAAGATACCCCGAACAAACCCCTCAAAGGATTGTTTTCCATAGTAACAAGTGACAGTAAATTTCAGCACGTAGTAATAATTTTTCCTTACCAATTTCCACTTACCAAGAGCGCTTCACTCCCCGGCAACGGCGCCAGAAAAGAGCCTTGATGACCCACAAGTATATGAGATCAATCATAGTCCTTTCGATAAGTAAGAGTGTCGAACCCAACGAGGAGCAGAAGGAAATGACAAGCGGTTTTCAACAAGGTAATGTCTGCAAGCACTGAAATTATAAGTAGCGAGTAGTTTGATAGCAAGATAATTTGTAACGAGCAAGTAACTGTAATAGCAACAAAAGTGCAGCAAGGTAGCCCAATCCTTTTGAGGCAAAGGACAGGCCAAAACGGTCTCTTATGATATGCAAAGTTTTCTTGAGGGTACACGGGAATTTCACTACACCACAACACTAATGCAATGGCATGTAATCTGCCGGGAGAATGCCCACAAGAGGGCAGACAAACTGCCGGGACAAAGTTTCTCCCGGCAGATAGAACTGCCACAAGAACGGCTGCCGGGAAATAGATCTTCCGGCAGATACAGATCTCCCGGCAGTTCCACTGCCAGGAGGCCTTGTTTTCCCAGCAGATAGATGTATATGCCACTAATCTAATTGCCGGCAGTTACAATAGTGCTCGGCAGATAGTCTGCCCTTGACTTTAACTTACCCCGGCAGTTTTCTTCATCCTGGTAGCACATACATTTCTTTTTATTTCTATTCATACATGAATTGACTCAATATTCAGTAGCAGATCTCAAACACATAATGACTAAAAACATCAGTATTTCAACATGCATACATCCAATCAGTAGTATCCAATTACATCAGTAAACAGAATTTAAATAAGACAATAAGATTTCCTTTGTTGAAAGTAAACTAAGATAAACAAATGGTTTGAGCTTGACGCACAACTGCAGCCATGTCTAGGAAGACAAATTGCTTGTTCGCAACCGTGGGTTGGATGGCTTCATTAGATGTCTTGTGAATAACAAACTCGCCACCATCCTACGAAACTGCATTATTCAAAGAGGGCCACATGTCTCCCGCAGAAAAGTCACCAAACTTGCAATGCTTTTGAAGATCGCAGCTTAACCTGGCCCCCACATGATTGTGTTGTTGCGCTGAATAGAAGAAACATCATGTAGACATCCTAGTTGACAGGTACAATTACTCTCATGTACTGTACAAGTTTTGTAGCATTCTACCAATCTCCTTGTGACAGAACTTACAAGCCTGAGACAAACTTGTTGAACTGCAGGGAAAACAAAATCAAGTTTAAAATTTTCTAAATACAAACTAGCAGCGTCTACAAACTAACAAAATATTAACGTCAAACCAGGAAAAGATAAAAAAACTGAATACAGGACAAAGCAAAAGATATGAGAGTACTACTTTTCTAGAATATTTCAGACTTTCAGTGTGTATATATCTATAGCAATATTACTATCGATGGTTCTAAATGACAAACTTTGACAATTCCAAGTACAATTCTGGATGTATAGTAAATAGTAAGCAGTAAAATGCAAGGTCAAAAAAATTGTACACATGACATGCTTCCTTTTTCCCCAAAACAGCATGCCAAGCATAGCATGTTTATACTTAGGAACTCACTCGGGTGAGACAGTAAATAGTAGTGTTCATCTATGAGATGCAGTTTAGTGGTTCATTTTTTTAATTACCCAGAAATAAGTTCTCAAGCAATCTTATAGCAATCTGGAAGATACTACACTTATCTATACAGAGTATAATGCCCGACAAATTCAGTACAAGTATCATTTTTTTAATGCAGGGAGTAAAAGTAGCATTGCTTCGATTCTAATTATAATCATTGACTTTCAAAATCCAAAAGGCACAACTTACAGAAATAAAGAAATAAAATGTATGAGTTGCTAAACTTTAGCACCTTCATTCCAATATGCAAGTACAACCAATGAAAAAATTTCACAGGTACATGTAAACTGGTATAGCATTGATAAAACAAACTACACCAGATCCTTCTAGCACATGGGTCAAACAATTGATATGCGTCCAAATTCTGGATCGCACATCAGCACAAAAGCTCACGGAAGATAAAAACAATCTGGCTTATCTACTAGAAGAGAGGACAAATCCAGTGATGGAAATACCATGACGGGTTTGCAGATCCGAGTACTCAAGACTGTCGGCATCTTATGGTTCCTGGTCGCTCATTCCCTTGTCGCTCGCAGGGGTGACACTAGTGCGCCCATCCCTAGCCGCTGTAGGACCTCGGCATCTTGCTCCTTCTCTTTGGCAGCTTGCCTGCGTTCGATCCACTGAATACACACTATTAGAAGAACCCTGCTCTCTGCCTGCTCTCTCGGCTTGGAACCAGAATCATGCAACTTCAGTCCATAGATAAGTCATTGTCTAGTTTTTTGTATGTTGTGCATTTAGCGAACAAGACACTAGATTCTCACTGGATTGTGCGCTCAGTTTTTTGAAAGACAATTCATTGCGAACCAAACTTGAAATTTGAAATTATGAACCAGTTATAATGAAAAGAGCAACACTGATACAAACAGCAGGCTGCACTGTTTCAGTCTGATACAAATTCAGATAATTTTACAGTGTACGCTTAGTTTCTTTCAATCTGTACAAATTTGGATGCATATAAGGATGATTTACTGAAAGGGTTAAGGTCAAATAAAGGTCTTTCTGCAGAGAATGGCCTGAACAAAGATCTTGTCCCAAAGCAAACAATGAACCTAGCATCATCTAAGCAGAGTATGCACAACAGTGTCATCTATAATCCAATACAGTATTCGAGATGTACCATTTGGCAAAATTTCAAACACCATAGCAGTGCCCATTACACAATTATTAAGGCTGAATGATAGAAATAACAAAGAAATCTCACCGTCGGTTGAGGAGGAGAGGAGGCGGGGCTGCTCGGGCGATGAAGCAGAGGACGTAGGCGGCGCTGCTCGGGTGAAGAATTAGAGGTTAGGCAACGCTGCTTGGGGGCGAGGATCTAGACGAGGTGCTACCCAGGGCAGACGACGTAGCCAAAGCAGCGCTGCTTGGTGGAAAGGACGAAGAGGCACGCTGCTGTGCAAAACCTTGTTAGAGATGATCTTGGCCTCCTTGTCGAGGCATGGGAGTTATAGTTTTGCTAGCTGCTGTATAGCCGAGTTGCCGCTCGGGGACATCGGCTTTCTTCTTCTTTCTTGGTCCTTGGTTGTCTGACGCAACCATCTGTACAGTTATTTCCTTCTACTTAATGAAAAGGCAGAGCACCTGCCATTGCCGGTAAAAAAAATGATGTAAGATACAAATTGAAGGACCAAATCAAGGGTACAACCATGATAAATGAAAGAATTTAAGCAAAATGGATCCTTGGATAATCACATTCATATCCTGAAGCTATGTGCATGGGCGTGAGTGGGCACAGCACATCAGTTCTTGTTCACATAACAACTAAGCGGTAATAACTAAACTATGGAAGAAATTAGAACACAGGGCCTAGAACTCTGCACATGATACATCATCATCCAAGCTTTGACATAGCCCAAACAATTGGCCTAGAACTGCAAACTGTTCATAAATCTTCTCAAAACAAAACTCACAATTGTTACATTTCTGTAGTCACTTTGAAAGCACAACCAGTGAAGTACATATCCAAACAAAAAGTTTGCCCAATGTATGCCTGAGATAGGAAGTGTAAGTATGGCCTAGCTAGCTTACAAAATCCACATTCATGTTATTTAAAGTATTAGCCACTTCTAATATATGTACTATGGAAATAAAATTTAGAGGCAGAGCATGCCACCATGGTTTTCTTGATCTAGCTTTAACTGAAAAGGTTGTGTGTAACACTGACTTGCTCATAAAAGTTCAGAGCAATCTACATCCCATAAATCCTAAGATGCAAGTAACAGACTGAATCCTGAAAAGCCTAAACATATGGTTATGATGTACTTTCAGAACCTCAGTTTCTATCTGATGATTCAATTAAACCTCATTCATTTGGAGTCTACTCCCTTAACATTATGTCTTTAAACTCTTTTTTAATGTAGTTTCTATCTAATGATTCAAGAAAAATTCAAAAACTATAGCTCTTGTTCTGTCCACAGATCACACATCACAAAACACATACCTGAGACTAATAAAACTCGTAAGACACAGAGAAATCTCACGGGTTGGAGTGAGGAAGTAGAGGAGACAGTGATGTAGTCGACGCGGCACTGCTCGTGTGAAAGAACGCGGAAGAGCCATATGCTCGGGGGAGAGGATGGAGTCCGCGCTCTTGGGGTAGAGGACGAAGACGTGGCACTGCTCTGAGGCTACTGGAGAAGGAGGCGCCTGCTCCGGGAAGGAGCTTCTGGAAACAGCGACGCTGCTCGGGGCAGGAGCTCCAGGAAGAGGCGGCGCTTCTCGGGCAGAAGCTCATGGAAGCGACGGCGCTGCTCGATGGAGGATCTCCTGGAGCGGCGGGGCTGCTGGCGAGTGGTAGTCGGGGCGGCCGAGGTTGCTCGTCGGAGTGGTCGGGGAGGGAGGTGGCACTGGGAGGTGGCGGAGGGCGGTCACCAGCTGCGGAGGGTAGGCGGCGGCGGCGGAGGCGGCGCAGGGTGCTCGAGGAGGAGGCTAGGTCAGGTGGCGGATTTGGGGATTTTGGTGTGAGTCTAGATTGGGGATTTTGGTTAGTATTTGGAGCGAAAATTTTCGCCCCTCGCGCGCTCTCCGGCGCTATCGCGCGCACAGGGGAATATAGTAGTATTATTTTAGATTGGCCCCACAGTAGTCCCCAGGCAGTAAATATGCCATTTTTTAGTTCTGCCGGCAGACACTGCATCCTTAGAATTGGGCATTGTTCCCGGCAGTGTGCATGCCCTTGCTACTTGACTTCTACCGGCAGTTTATCCACCGTTGAGTACTTCTACCGGCAATTAAATGATCCCCGGCAGATGATTTGCCCTTATGATGCTATTTCTCCCGGCAGTTAACTGCCCCCATTCAAGGATTGCGGTGTAGTGTTTCACCTAGTCACTTTTAACATGTTGGTTTGATTTGTGTTCGCTACTTTGATAATTTGATATGTGGGTGGACCGGTGCTTAGGTGCTGTTCTTACTTGAACAAACCTCCTACTTATGATTAACCCCCTCGCAAGCATCCGCAACTACGAGAAAAATATTAAGAATAAATTCTAATCATAGCAGTAAACTTTTGGATCCAATCGGTACCTTACGGAATAGCGCATAAACTAGGGTTTAAGCTTCTGTCACTCTAGCAACCCATCATCTAACAACTACTCCACAATGCATACCCTTAGGCCCAAATATGGTGAAGTGTCATGTAGTAGATGTTCACATGACACCACTAAGGGAATCACAACATACATATCATCAAAATATCGAACACATATAAAGTTCATATGATTACTTGCAACAAGATTTCTCCCGTGACCTCAAGAACAAAAGTAACTACTCACAAATGATAATCATGCTCAAGATCAGAGGGGTATTAAATAGCATAATGGATCTGAACATATAATCTTCCACCAAATAAACCATATAGTAATCAACTACAAGATGTAATCAACACTACTAGTGACCCACAAGTATCAATCTATAGTTCCGGTACAAAGATTGAACACAAGAGATGAACTAGGGTTTGAGAGGAGATGGTGCTGTTGAAGATGTTGATGGAGATTGCCCTCCCCAAGATGGTAGAGTTGTTGGTGATGATGATGACGATGATTTCCCCCTTCGGGAGGGAAGTTCCCCCGGCGGAATCGCTCCGCCGCAGGGCAAAAGTGCTTCTGCCCAAGTTCCGCCTCGAGACAGCGGCGCTCCGTCCCGAAAGTCCTCTACTTATTTTTTCTAGGTCAAAATGACTTATATACCAGAAGATGGGCACCGGAGGTGGGCCGGGCTGAGCACAACCCACCAGGGCGCGCCTGGGGGGCCTGGCGCGCCCTGGTGTCTTGTGCTCACCAGGTGGCCCCCTCCGGTAGTTATTTGCTCCAGTATTTCTTATTTATTCCATAAAAATTCCTCGTGAAGTGTCAGCTCATTTGGAGTTGTGCAGAATAGGTAACCTGACATAGCTTTTTTCAGGTCCAGATTTCCAGCTGGCGGAATTCTACCTCCTTTTGTGAACCTTGCATATTATGAGAGAAAAGGCATTAGAATTACTCCAAAAAGCATTATTATGCATAAAAACATTATAAATAACAGTAGGTAAACATGATGCAAAATAGACGTATCAAAGGGCCATGAAAATGAGGAGGTCATTGAGTTTTGTGTTGACTTTATTGCTGACCTTAAGTCGATTGGTGTTCCTGAATCATGGCATAAGGGCAGACTGGGTGGAAATGGCACACTAGGACCGAAAGCAATAATATGTATGGACGGGCATTCTCTCACTCAAGCACACTACACAGTTCTACAAAATTCTGCCTTGGTGGCTCCATATATCGAGGAACACAAGAATATTCTACGCTTCAAACACCCGGAGCAGTCTGATGACTGGATTACACGTGAAGAAATAGGGACTTTCGCCGGTTAGTTGCAGACACGTGCCATGCATGACGACGCTATTGAAGATGACCTGTACTTGCTGTCCCAGTTACCATCTTCGAATATAATGACTTTCAAAGGGTACGAGATAAATGGGAATACATTTTACATGATCGCCCAAGATAAAAAGAGCACCAACCAAAATAGTGGTGTCCGCTTTGATGCAGCAACCAAGAGGGGAAAGGACACATATTATGGTTACATAGAGGAGATATGGGAACTTGACTATGGACATGGTTTGAAGGTCCCTTTGTTTCGGTGCAAATGGGTCAATCTGACACGAGGCGGGGTAACGGAAGACCCGCAAGACGGAATGACAACAGCGGATCTCAACAATCTTGCGTACGCAGACGAACCATTCGTCCTAGCCAATGATGTGGCGCAGGTTTTCTATGTGAAGGACATGTCTACCAAGCAGAGAAAAAGAAAAGATAAGGAAGCGAATACATCATACGATGATCCAAAGCGCCACATAGTTCTTTCAGGGAAAAGAAACATCGTGGGAGTGGATGACAAGACAGACATGTCAGAAGATTATGAAAAGTTTCATGAAATTGCTCCCGTCACAGTGAATATTGACCCGAGCATCCAGTTAAATGATGAAGATTGTCCATGGTTACGGCGCAAAGGGACACATGCGAAGAAAAAGTTTTACACCCAAAGATCCCACTCTGGGATGTGACCGGCTTCACTGTCATCACTTTCTTCTCTAGTGAGTTTCCGGATTATATATCTGGAAAGTCCCACTTTGGACAAACCGGAGGGAATCTTTGTAATAGTTAGGTTGCTTATGTGTTTTGGCATATGAAATGTGTACTTATGTGCTTCGAACAAACGTCATCAATTTTCAACCCTTTCTGACTTCATTTGCTATTTTTCATGCATTTACTAATTTGTTTGAGCTAAACGACCTTGAAATTGAAAAGCACTACAAAATGAACTCTGAAAAGGTTGAAAGTTGGCATGGTATCATCATTTCACCCACATAGCATGTGCTAAAAAGTTGAGAGGGTTACGGCAGAAACTGGATGCACTTCGTGTACAAAATGGACAATCTCTTTCGAAGTATCAGGGTTTCGGACGAAAACTCAACTGTTACAAAGGCATTTCTTTTTTTTAACTTATTTCAACTCCAGAATTTTTGTGCATTCAGTATGCACCATTCAAAGCCACATCATCAATTTTCAACCCTTTCTGACTTCATTTGCTATTTTTCATGCATTTACTGATTTTTTTGAGCTAAACGACCCTGAAATTGAAAAGCACTACAAAATAAACTCTAAAAAGGTTGAAAGTTGGCATGGTATCATCATTTCACCCACATAGCATGTGCTAAAAATTTGAGAGGGTTACGGCAGAAACTGGACGCACTTCATGTACAAAATGGACAATCTCTTTCGAAGTATCTGGGTTTCGGACGAAAACTCATCTGTTACAAAAGGCATTTCATTTTTTTAAACTTATTTCAACTCCAGACTTTTTGTGCGTTCAGTATGCACCATTCAAAGCCACGTCATCAATTTTCAACCCTTTCTGACTTCATTTGCTATTTTTCATGTATTTACTGATTTTTTTGAGCTAAACGACCCTGAAATTGAAAAGCACTACAAAATAAACTCTGAAAAGGTTGAAAGTTGGCATATCCTCATTTCACCCACATAGCATGTGCTAAAAAGTTGAGAGGGTTACGGTAGAAACTGGATGCACTTCATGTACAAAATGGACAATCTCTTTCGAAGTATCAGGGTTTTGGACGAAAACTCATCTGTTACAAAGGCATTTCATTTTTTAAACTTATTTCAACTCCAGACTTTTTGTGCGTTCAGTATGCACCATTCAAAGCCACGTCATCAATTGTCAACCCTTTCTGACTTCATTTGCTATTTTTCATGCATTTACTGATTTTTTTGAGCTAAAACGACCCTGAAATTGAAAAGCACTACAAAATGAACTCTGAAAAGGTTGAAAGTTGGCATGGTATCATCATTTCATCCACATAACATGTGATAAAAAGTTGAGAGGGTTACGGCAGAAACTGGATGCACTTCATGTACAAAATGGACAATCTCTTTCGAAGTATCAGGGTTTCGGACAAAAACAGATCTGTTACAAAGGCATTTCATTTTTTTTAACTTATTTCAACTCCAGACTTTTTGTGCGTTCAGTATGTGATAACCCACAAGTATAGGGGATCAGTTGTAGCCTTTCTCGGTAAGTAAGATTGTCGAACCCAATGAGGAGCTAAAGGTAGAACAAATATTCCCTCAAGTTCTATCGACCACCGATACAACTCTACGCACGCTTGATGTTCGCTTTACCTAGAACAAGTTTGAAACTAGAAGTACTTTGTAGGTGTGATAGGATAGGTTTGCAAGATAATAAAGAGCACGTAAATAAAAAGTAGGGGTTGTTTAGATAAAGAAACAACTAAGTTAGTTTTAGTAGAGAGCTTTTTGTCACGAGAAAGTTATTTGTCCCTAGGCAATCGATAACTAGACCGGTAATCATTATTGCAATTTTATATGAGGGAGAGGCATAAGCTAACATACTTTCTCTTCTTGGATCATATGCACTTATGATTGGAACTCTAGCAAACATCCATAACTACTAAAGATCATTAAGGTAAAACCCAACCATAGCATTAAAGTATCAAGTCCTCTTTATTCCCATACGCCATAACCCACTTATTCGTGTTTGTGTTTCTATCACTCACGCAACACAGACAATAAGCAAACCATCAACATATTGCCAACCCTACAGAGGGGATCCCTCACGCTTGCGCGGCACGGAGAGTACCATAGGACAGCACCAATAATAAAACATGCAACTCAAACCAATCACGATCATCAATCAACCCATAGGACAAAACAGATCTACTCAAACATCATAGGATAGCCATACATCATTGGGAAATAATATATAGCGTTGAGCACCATGATTAAGTAGAGATTACAGCGGGGAGAAGAGGTGTTACGCCGCTGCATAGAGGGGGAGAGAGTTGGTGATGACGGCGGCAAAGTTGTTGGTGTAGATCGCCATCATGATGATGGCCCCGGCGGCGTTCCGGCGCCACCGGGAGAGAGGGGAGAGAGCCCCCCTCCTTCTTCTTCTTCTTCCTTGACCTTCGCCCCTAGATGGGAGGAGGGTTTCCCCTCTGGTCCATGGCCTCCATGGCGGCGGAGGGGTGGGAGTCTCATCCCGACTTGTGGGGGAATCACAATCTCCATCATCTTTTCCTCACTGGGGCAATGCCCTAATAATGATGATCATCACACTTTATTTACTTACAACTCAAGAATTACAACTCGATAATTAGAACAAAATATGACTCTATATGAATGCCTCCAGCGGTGTACCAGGATGTGCAATGACTCAAGAGTGACATGTATAAAAATTATGAACGATGGCTTTGCCACAAATACTATGTCAACTACATGATCATGCAAAGCAATATGACAATGATGAAGCGTGTCATAATAAACGGAACGGTGGAAGTTGCATGGCAATATATCTCGGAATGGCTATGGAAACGCCATAATAGGTAGGTATGGTGGCTGTTTTAAGGAAGGTATATGGTCGGTGTATGGTACCGATGAAAGCTGCGCGGTACAAGAGAGGGTAGCAAAGGTGGAAGGATGAGAGTGCGTATAATCCATGGACTCAACATTAGTCATAAAAAACTCACATACTTATTGCAAAAGTCTATTAGCTATCAAAACAAAGTACTACGCGCATGCTCCTAGGGGGATAGATTGGTAGGAAAAGACCATCGCTCGTCCCTGACCGCCACTCATAAGGAAGACAATCAAAAATTAAGTCATGCTCCGACTTCGTTACATAACGGTTCACCATACGTGCATGCTGCGGGATTCACAAACTTTAACACAAGTATTCTTACCAATCCACAATTACTCACTAGCATGACTCTAATATCACCATCTTTATATAGCAAAACTATTGCAAGGAATCAAACATATCATATTCAGTGATCTACAAATTTTATGTAGGATTTTATGACTAACCATGTGAATGACCAATTCCTGATGAATCTCTAAATAGATATAAGTGAAGCATGAGAGTTTAATTCTTTCTATAAAAGATATGCCCATGCTCTAACAAATATAAGTGATGCAAAAGAGCATTCTACAAATGGCGGTTTTCTATGTGTAGGGAAACAGGCAATCCAAACTTCAAATGATATAAGTGAAGCACATGAAGCATTCTATAAAGCCATACTCAAAAGATATAAGTGAAGTGCAAAGAGCATTCTATAAATCAACCAAGGACTATCTCATACCAGCATGATGCATTTATTAAAAGAAAAATAAAAGGCACACGACGCTCCAAGATTTACGCATATCATGTGATGAATAAAAATATAGCTCCAAGTAAAATTACCGATGATCGTTAGAAGAAAGAGGGGATGCCTTCCGGGGCATCCCCAAGCTTAGTTGCTTGGGAGTCCTTGAAAATTACCTTGGGTTGCCTCGGGCATCCCCAAGCTTAGGCTCTTGCTACTCCTTATTCCTTCATCCATCATGATCTCACCCAAAACTAGAAAACTTCAATCACACAAAACTTAACAAAACACTCGTGAGATCCGTTAGTATAACAAAGCAAATCACCACTTTAAGTACTGTTCAAAACTCATTCCGATTTTGTTTTTGCATTGTAGCTACTGTATTAGAACTTCTCCATGGCTTATACCACCGATAAAATCGATAGTTTCATCAAAACTAGCAAAACAATGCATCAAAAACAGAATCTGTCTAAAACAGAACAGTCTGTAACAATCTGAATATTCACTATATTTATGTAACTCCAAAAATTCTGAAAACTTAGCAAAAAATAAACAATTTGCATATAAGTACTGTGTAAAAATTTCAGAATTTTTGCAAGTTCCAGTAAAAAATGTAAATTCCCGCACTACGGCAAAAGTTTCTGTTTTTCCACTGCACATACCAAACAAGCAATCTTATCATCCTAAAGGCAAATCTCGGCACATTATTTTTATAATACAATGGATTTATACAAGGGGATAATTATTTTTATTGAAAAGTTTCTGTAATTAAGATTCACAAATTTTCCATGGGCATGAACAAAGTTCAAGGAGCTCCCCCACTTCAACGGTGCTCGTCCTTCTTACTTTCACTTTTCTTTTTGAAAAAGTTTTAGGTTCCCCACTTTATTATTTTTTTGTTTTTAAACTATATAAAAGCACACAACAGAATAAAATGACTCTCTAAAACTTCCAGGTTGTCTCCCTGGCAGCGCCTTCTTTAAAGCCATTAAGCTAGGCATATAGTGCTCAAGTGATGGATCCACCCGGATCCCAAGGTATATCAAAGCCAATTTTAATTAACAATGATTTGTAATTTAGTAGGGAGCACAAAGTAATATATTTCATGCAACAACAAAGTCTAACTCTCTTCCTATGCATCGGCATGTCAAAAAAGAACAATTCACGCACATCAAGTAAAGACCAATACATAGCATAAATAGTTTCTTGCAATTTTATTGTGTTAGAAACATAGAGAGGCGGAGATGTAGTTCCTCTCTCATAATAATTACAAGTAGGAGCAGCAAGCACATGCATATTATATCTATCAAAATCAACATGTGTAGTGATACGTCCATTTTGCATCATGTTTACCTACTGTTATTTATAATGTTTTATGCATAATAATGCTTTTTGGAGTAATTCTAATGCTTTTTCTCTCATAATATGCAAGGTTTACACAAAGAGGGAGAATTCTGGCAGCTGGAAATCTGGACCTGAAAAAAGCTACGTCAGGCTACCTATTCTGCACAACTCCAAATGAGCTGAAACTTCACGAGGAATTTTTATGGAATAAATAAGAAATACTGGAGCAAATAACTACCGGAGGGGGGCCACCTGGTGAGCACAAGACACCAGGGCGCGCCAGGCCCCCCAGGCGCGCCCGTGGGTTGTGCTCAGCCCGGCCCACCTCCGGTGACCATCTTCTGGTATATAAGTCATTTTGACCTAGAAAAAATAAGGAGAGGAATTTCGGGATGGAGCGCCGCCGTCTCGAGGCGGAACTTGGGCAGGAGCACTTTTGCCCTCTGGCGGAGCGATTCCGCTGGTTGAACTTCCCTCCCGGAGGGGGAAATCATCGTCATCATCATCACCAACAACTCTCCCATCTTGGGGAGGGCAATCTCCATCAACATCTTCAACAGCACCATCTCCTCTCAAACCCTAGTTCATCTCTTGTGTTCAATCTTTGTACCGGAACTATAGATTGGTACTTGTGGGTGACTAGTAGTGTTGATTACATCTTGTAGTTGATTACTATATGGTTTATTTGGTGGAAGATTATATGTTCAGATCCATTATGCTATTTAATACCCCTTTGATCTTGAGCATGATTATCATTTGTGAGTAGTTACTTTTATTCTTGAGGTCACGGGAGAAATCTTGTTGCAAGTAATCATGTGAACTTTATATGTGTTCGATATTTTGATGATATGTATGTTGTGATTCCCTTAGTGGTGTCATGTGAACGTCGACTACATGACACTTCACCATATTTGGAGTAAGGGAATGCATTGTGGAGTAGTTATTAGATGATGGGTTGCTAGAGTGACAGAAGCTTAAACCCTAGTTTATGCGCTATTCCATAAGGGACCGATTGGATCCAAAAGTTTATTGCTATGGTTAGAATTTATTCTTAATACTTTTCTCGTAGTTGCGGATGCTTGCGAGGGGGTTAATCATAAGTAGGAGGTTTGTTCAAGTAAGAATAGCACCTAAGCACCGGTCCACCCACATATCAAATTATCAAAGTAGCGAACACAAATCAAACCAACATGGTGAAAGTGACTAGGTGAAATTCCCGTGTACCCTCAAGAACGCTTTGCTTATCATAAGATACCGTTTTGGCCTGTCCTTTGCCTCAAAAGGATTGGGCTACCTTGCTGCACTTTTGTTACTATTACCGTTACTTGCTCGTTACAAATTATCTTGCTATCAAACTACTCATTACTTATAATTTCAGTGCTTGCAGACATTACCTTGCTGAAAACCGGTTGTCATTTCCTTCTGCTCCTCGTTGGGTTCGACACTCTTACTTATCGAAAGGACTATGATTGATCCCCTATACTTTTGGGTCATCATGTAGTAGTAAAACGCAACCCATCAATGTAATCCCTAATAAGCGCAAACTTCTCCGATATAGTGTAGTTGGGAGAGTTCAAAAAGATAATAGGACTATCATGTGTGGGTGCAATAGCAACAATTTCATTCTTAACATAAGGAACTATAGCAAGTTCATCTCCATAAGCATAATTCATATTGGCATCATGGCCACAAGCATAGCAAGCATCAAGTTCATCAAAAAGGGATATTTCAAACCAATCCAAGGGATCATAGCAATCATCATAGCATTCATCCTTCGGTAAGCACGAAGGAAAATTAAACAATGTATGGGATAAAGAGTTACTCTCATTAGAAGGTGGGCACGGGTGATCAATCCGCTCTTCCTCCTTTTGTTCTTCGCTCTTCTCCTCATCATTTTCATCCAATGAGCTCACAGTGTCATCAATTTCTTCTTCCATAGTTTCCTGCAAAATATTAGTCTCTTCTTGGACAGCGGAGACTCTCTCAATAAACGCATCAATATCGGAATTATATTCATAATTCTCATAGCAATATTTAAGTATAGCAAAATTTTCAGGTCTATAAACAGCATCATCAAGATTTTCAGACTTTTCAAACAAAGATTCAATTTCATAAGCACCCTTAAAAGCAACAAATTCTTCAATTCGTTCCACATCATAGTAATCATATCTACCATTAGCATAAGAAGCCAAGGTTTTATTATCATTAAATTTACAAGAAAAGGGAAGGTGTGGAGCCTTCATCCTAGAGCAACAAGTATAATCATATCTCAAGCATAGTTCCCGAGCATACCAATGCAACATATGAATTTCATCCCATAATAGTTTCCCTTTTTGTGTCAAGCGATAATCCCTAAAGTATTCACGTTGATCCAACGTGTCTTCCATTATATAATTGAATGGGGTTTTCTCAGGATTATTAAAGTAGTGCATAATATCTTTCACATAATGAGCATCGAGGGTTTTAGGAGGTTCCCCATCTCCATGAGTAGCAAGTACAACTAATTTTTTTGGTATTTCGTGTTCCATATCCATAACTAAAGATAGAGAACAACTTAGAACAGCAAATAAAATCTACTAAGTGATAAAGAAAACAAGCACACACGACAATATTCACCCCACGCTATTGCTCCCCGGCAACGGCGCCAGAAAAAGGTCTTGATAACCCACAAGTATAGGGGGTCAGCTGTTGCCTTTCTCGACAAGTAAGAGTGTCGAACCCAACGAGGAGCTAAAGGTAGAACAAATATTCCCTCAAGTTCTATCAACCACCGATACAACTCTACGCACGCTTGACGTTCGCTTTACCTAGAACAAGTATGAAACTAGAAGTACTTTGCAGGTGTGATAGGACAGGTTTGCAAGATAATAAAGAGCACGTAAATAAAAATTAGGGGCTGTTTAGATAAAGAAACAACTAAGTTATTTTTAGTAGAGAGCTTTTTGTCACGAGAAAGTTATTTGTCCCTAGGCAATCGATAACTAGACCAGTAATCATTATTGCAATTTTATATGAGGGAGAGGCAAAAGCTAACATACATTCTATTCTTGGATCATATGCACTTATGATTGGAACTCTAGCAAACATCCGTAACTACTAAAGATCATTAAGGTAAAACCCAACCATAGCATTAAAGTATCAAGTCCTCTTTATTCCCATACGCCATAACCCACTTATCCGTGTTTGTGTTTCTATCACTCACGCAACGCAGACAATAAGAAAACCATGAACATATTGCCAACCCTACAGCGGGGATCCCTCATGCTTGCGCGACACGGAGAGCACCATAGGACAGCACCAATAATAAAACATGCAACTCAAACCAATCACGATCATCAATCAACCCATAGGACAAAACGGATGTACTCAAACATCATAGGATAGCCATACATCATTGGGAAATAATATATAGCGTTGAGCACCATGTTTAAGTAGAGATTACAGCGGGGAGAAGAGGTGTTACACCGCTGCATAGAGGGGGAGAGAGTTGGTGATGACGGCGGTGAAGTTGTTGGTGTAGATTGCAGTCACGATGATGGCCCCGGCGGCGTTCCGGCGCCACCGGGAGAGAGGGGGAGAGAGCCCCCCTCCTTCTTCTTTTTCCTTGACCTCCCCCATAGATGGGAGGAGGGTTTCCCCTCTGGTCCATGGCCTCCATGGTGGCGGAGGGGCGGGAGCCCCTCCGAGATTGGATCTCTCTCTGTTTCCTTCTGTTTCTGCGCTCCCCGATTCTGGCCTTTCACCGTTTCTTAAATTCCTAGATATCCGTAACTCCGATTGGGTTGAAATTTTAACATGATTTTTATCCGGATATTAGCTTTCTTGCGGCCGAAGAAGGGCACCAACCACCTTACGGAGTGGCCACAAGGGCCCAGGGCGCGTCCTACCCCCTGGGGCGTGCCCCCTGCCTTGTGGACTCCTCGGGCATTGTCTTGCGTTGATTCTTTTTCCAAAAAATTACATATATTCCAAAAAAAATCTCCGTAAGTTTTTATCACATTTGGACTTCGTTTGATATGGATTTTCTGCGAAACAAAAAACATGCAACAAACAGGAACTGGCACTGGGCACTGGATCAATATGTTAGTCCCAAAAATAGTATAAAAAGTTGACAAAAGTATATGAAAGTTGTATAATATTGGCATGGAATAATAAAAAAATATAGATACGACGGAGACGTATCAGTATGCACCATTCAAAGCCACATCATCAATTTTCAACCCTTTCTGATTTCATTTGCTATTTTTCATGCATTTACTGATTTTTTTTAGCTAAACGACCCTGAAATTGAAAAGCACCACAAAATGAAATCTGAAAAGGTTGAAAGTTGGCATGGTATCATCATTTCACCCACATAGCATGTGCTAAAAAGTTGAGAGGGTTACGGCAAAAACTGGATGCACTTCGTGTACAAAATGGACAATCTCTTTCGAAGTATATATCAGGGTTTCAGACGAAAACACCTCTGTTACAAAGGTATTTCTTTTTTTAAATTAACCTAAGAATCACCAAATTTAATATAATGATAAAACACACTAATATTAAACAGCGGAAAAAAGAATCACTGAAAAATCTATTTTTGAAGTAAAGTTATTCACAAACTAGTGATTCACAGAAAATTCAAATAATTCAAATTTAAACTATCCAAATTTGAAAACTACAAGCACTAAATGAAAGTTTATAATTTTTTTACCTAAAGCAAAAAAGATTCACAAAGAAACTCTAAATAAAGCAAAAAAATAACTCAGAAATAAAAGAAAATAAATAAAGCAGAAAACAAAAAAAAAACCCGCCTACTGGGCCGCCACGGCCTGCATACGACTAGAAACCAAGCCTCTAGTTGGGCCAGGATGCAGGCCCGTACGGCCCAGTAGGCCCCAAAGGGCAGCACAGTTTCAATTGGCCCACAAAGGCCTACTTAGAGAGGAGCTCGACACGGTAGCCGCGGTGGGGCTTATAAACCGGTGCGAGCTCCTCTCAACTAGCGATGTGGGACTAAACAATGGACACGGGAAGCATAGGCCTTTAGTCGTGGTTGGTGGCTCCAACCGCGACTAAAGAGGGGTCTTTAGTCCCGGTTGGAGCCACCAAACGCGACTAAAGGCCTGCGCTTCCCGCCGCTTTGGCTTGCCAAAATGACCTTTAGTCCCGGTTGGTGGCTCCAACAGGGACTAAAGGTCCCCGCATATATATAGAGCACTTGAAATTTGTTCATTTTTCCTCTGCTTTCTTCGTCTCTTCGACCTCGACGCAGAGGAGATCGCCACCCCCGACGCGCCGCCCACACGTCGCCGCCCCCGTCGCGACGCCCCCCTCCCCTCGACCTCGCGCGCCGTCGCCGTCGCCGACGACTCGCCTCGCCTCGCCTGCCGTCGCCCCGCTGTGAGCCCCTGCCGCCATGGCCGCCCCTCCCATCGAGCCAGCACACACACACACACACACACACACATGCATGAACACATACACACACACACACATATTCTTATTTTCTTTTCTTCAGTTTTTTAGTTTTTTATACTTTTAGTTATAGAAATGTTAGATGAATGTTAGATATATAAATGTTAGATGAATGTTTTTTAGTTTTTTTATACTTTTAGTTATATAGAAATGTTAGATATATAAATGTTAGATGAATGTTTTTTAGTTTTTTATACTTTTAGTTATATAGAAATGCTAGATATATAAATGTTAGATGAATGTTTCTTAGTTTTTTATACTTTTAGTTATGTATTTGCAAAATCAAGTGAAAAAGAATTACAAAAATCACAATCAACCATTTAAAAAAAGTTAAATTTGCATAGATCGAATTTGCAAAAGTTAAATTTTCACTAGATGTTTGTGATATACATTTTTTTTCACTAGATGATTAGATGTATAGAAAAAAGTTAAGGAATTTTGACATTTGAGGAATTTTTACATTTTGATCCAATTGTCACTAGATGATTAGATGTACAGAAAAAAAATCACAATCAACCATTTAAAAAATGTATAGCAATCAGGGGCGTGCATCTTGGTGAGGAACCCGGGTCCCGTCGTCGACCCGAAGCTTCTTTGGTGGCAGGCGCGTGGGCCACATTCGGTGCGGAGGCTGGCATCCCCCGCGGAGGTGGTACGTCACCGTGTCAGGGAGGAGGACGAGCACGTCCGTCGCTACATGGTTGCGTTGGACGTCAGGTTCTCCAATACCTGGCAGGTTCTTCAGGGATCTCACCCGAGCTATGATCCTGTGATGGTTCCTTCTCTTTGGGTGTCTACCGCGAGTGAACTAGATTATTCGATAATATTCGATCTGTATTAGCTAGTGATGTATTTGAGATAATATTCGAGACGATGTATTCGAGATTATATTATTCGATAATATTCGAGACGATGTATTCGAGATTATATTATTCGATAATATTCGAGACGATGTATTCGAGATTATATTCGATGATGCATATTAATTATCTGGATTATTCGAGATGCATATTATCTACTATGATTAAGTTTTTCCTTATTGATTGCATGCATGCATTCTAATTTGAATACTAAATTGTTTTATCTTTCTTCTGGATTAGTTAAATAAAAGCTATGGACAATACCGGCAGAGAAGGAGAAGAGACTCTGTTCGACATCATACGCTCCCCGAGCCCAGATGGGAATGAAGAAGAAGATGGCTTGCAATATCTGAACCCTACCGGTGAGGGTATGATATTTGATGAAGACGAACGAATAGATGATGTCTAGAACAATGATGACGAAGGAAATGTTGTTCTTGAAATGACAAAGACCGGCGAGGTATATTTATATAAGCAGGCATCTGGTGATCATCACATGTTTTAATTGATTTGTATATATATTAACGAATCGATCTTTCTTCTTTTAGCCCTCCAGATTGAGCAAATCTTCTACAAGCAGCAGGATAGTTCGAGGCCCGGCCAAAAAGTTGAAGGATGGCGTAAAGTACAACATCGATGCCATCAAACCTAATGGCGAACCGAGCGAACCTAAGAAGAGTGCGAACAAGTTCATTCGTAAATGCGGAGTTATTGTCAGGGACCAAATTCCGATCTCCATTCAAGAATGGAAAAAGCCAGCAAAGGAACATCCAGATGTTACTTTTGTCGACCAAAGAGCAAAAGATCGGCTTTGGAAATCTCTCATGTCACATTTCACCCTACCAGATCATTTCACAGATGCAGATGTGGAGAAAGTCAAGAACGCTGCTCTTAGGAAGATGGCGATAGCATTCAACAACCACAAGAAAAGTATATGGGCCACGTACGTCAATGCAAGAAAGAAGACTCCAGAATTCAAGGGAACACTGGAGAAGGCAAGAGATCACTGGGATGCTTTCGTGAACTTCAAGGAACCGGAAGTAGCTCAGGAACGGTCGAGAAAAAACAAGATTAATGCCGCGAAAAAGGAGTGGCACCATAAGCTGGGGCCAGGTGGCTACGAGGTGGCCCGGCCTAAGTGGGATCTCGCTGAGCAAGAGATGATGGATGCAGGGGTCACTCCAGTTACATTGAACTAGCCCCCCAAGTCCAGGACTTGGTTCTATGCGCATGGGGGGACGTTGGACCCAAAGATAGGCGAGGTTTTGGAGCAGGCAAGTCTTAAAGGAGCCGACCTCAGTTTACTTGTTGCAATAGAAGAGGCTCGAATGGGGGTGTTCAAGCCCAACAGAGAGAACGACGAGCTTATGCGCGCCCTGAAGAATCCCGAACACCCGGAAAGAACACGAGGCAAAGGCGTTGTTCCGTGGTTTGAGGGGTTTGCGGACTGGAATGCCGACTACAGAAGCCGTGCAAGAAAGAAGCAGCAGGAGGAGCAGAAGAGGAAGCTGGAGGAGGAGGAGAGGAAGCAGGAAGCAGACCACCTTTGCATCGTAGAATCAAAGCACGCGGAGTTGGCACTCGCTTTCCAGCGGCAGCAACAGCAGACCGATTCACTTAGCCAGGAAAGGGGGTCTCAGCAGCGGCAACAGCTAGCGGATCCAGCATTGGATAGCACCGTCCCATTCATGCCGAGAAGCATCGTGGGTTCCGCCCTGGGCGATGTTGCACTGCTGGATAGATACCCTGTGGATGATATCATTGATATGACAACTTGTGAGCTATACTTTAAAATGTAGAACATATCCATGAAGGTGGCGGACGGCGTTGCTTATACAAATCCCCCTGAAGCAACCTTCCATTGCAATCCGATTCCAGCTGGCTATGCTCGTGTCAGGGTTGATGAAGTGGTGGCACAATATTCGGGGCTAGAGCTTGACATTCCTGGAGGTGACGACGAGCGCACACTGGGAGAGGCCATACATCATATCATTCTATGGAGAAAGGATTGCATCGTCTTTCCAAGGACACCGACACCGCGTCAGCCGGCTCCTCGTCTAAGTCCGCCGCCACCTCAGCAGACTCCCGCTCCTCCAAGTCCGCCACCGCGTCAACAGACTCCTCCTCCTCCTCCAAGTCCGCCACCGCGTTAGCCCACTCCTCCTCCTCCAAGTCTGGCACCGCGTCATCCCACTCCACCTCCTCCAAGTCCGGCACCGCGTCAGCCGACTCCTCCTCCAAGTCAGGCACCGCGTCAACCGTCTCCGCCGCCTCAGCAACAGCGGAAGAGAGGCGCCGCAGCTACGTCGGCTAGCGGTACAACAGGAGGCAAGAAATACAAATTTGGTCAAAGCCTCAAGCCTCTTCCGAGGTTGCCTTACCACCTGACTGACGAGGAAACCGAGGTCGAAGTGCGAGCCCAATTGAAGGCCCATTTTGGACCGAAACCGCCCCCGCCGCCAAAGGAGAAAGTACCTGAGCATGTCATTCAGCACTTTATTCGTATGGCTGAACCACCAGCTCCCAAGCATAGGGACTCAGACTATGAGCGCCAAATCAAGAAGTCATATCAAGCACAAAAAAAGGAGTCGAGCTCGAGCTCGAGCCAAGAAGCTGCCAAAAAAAGCAGGAAAACTGTTCCCCAGGTGGGAGAACAGGCGGTGCAATCGATCCCCCCGCACATTGTACCAACACATGTGAGTACCGGCGCCGATCAGCTGGTAATAACCGATGATCATAGAAGGGAGGCTGAAGAGGCCGGTGTCACTGTAGAACAACTCCTAGGCATGGAGCCCATGAAAACGTTTAAAGAGGAGGAACTAAAATGGAAATATGTCCGCGGCGAACCTATGGTCAAGCCTGAGCAGATCCCACTTCTATCAACGAGAATGTATGAATTGCATCAATGGTACCTGAGAGAAACAAAGACTACCGATCGAGAGTCCCTCATGGTGAAAGTCAAGGCAGAGCATTACTACCATGCAAAATATCTGTGGGTTGAGTTTCAAGAAATGTTTGAGTTATTCAATCAAGATGCACTCGACAAATCTGTCGTCAGTTGCTATTGTCTGTAAGGGTTTCTTTCTGTAATTAATTTAAGTCTCTAGCTAGATGTAGTGCTCGTTCATTACTTCTAATTATCCTCACTATATTCTTTTCTGTGGTATTATGCAGAATGAAGATTTATGAAATGAAAAAAGCTGGACGCTATGGCATTGGATTCATTGACCCAAATACCATTAATCAAGAGACATGGTCACGTGAATACGATCGACCATACACAGAGAAAAGCTTGCTAGAATTCATGAAGCGACTAAATACCCAACCAGAAATACTACTTCCTTACAACTTCGGGTGAGTGACAATGTCTTGTACTACAAATTCTGTTTTTTGCTTACTAGATGTTAATAAGGTGTAGTTGATGAGTTATGCACATGCCCGCTTAATTATACAAATGTCTGCGCATGCAGTTTCCACTGGATCTTATTAATCATTGAAGTTGACAAGGGAAAAGTTCAAGTACTGGACTCACTATATAAAGAAACTAATGAATACTCAATCATGAAGGGGATGGTCGACAGGTAATTTCAATCATTATCGCACTATGTCGGCCTTTTTAGTTCATTTCCTGATATCAACTAATTAATAACTCCTTTATTCATTTTCTTTGCCGGCGGGCAGGGCTTGGGAAAAGTTCATCAAACAGGTTAAAGGCGAATGGAAACAAGATCTGAAATGGGTGCGACCCAAGATAATTAAGTACTACTAGCTACGTCCGTGCATCTCTTTAATTCTAGTTTCAATACCATTATCATGCTTGATTAATTATTACTGATTGAATTCTATTCTCGTAAAGTCCATGAGGCAGGTGCCGGGGACTAATTTATGTGCATACTACGTTTGCGAGAACATTGGCATGATGATGTCGGAAAGGTCCAGCAGTGATAGACAAATTTGGGTACGTTTGCCAGAACACTATTCATAATTCTTTTTATCATGATCTAATATATATACACACAACTAATACATTGATATTGATCTCCTTCTTTTAAAGATGTCGGAGATGCGGGATCAGCTCCTACCAAAGGACCGCGTACGAGCAATTCAAGAGGAAATAGCAGGATTTTTGCTCGACCAGGTCATAGATCCCAAAGGAGAATACCATTACCCCATACCTAGATCGACCAAATGCCTCCATATAATGATCTGCAAATTGTAGGAGAAATTGTATATACCAAATTGTATATATATATATATATATATATGTGTGTGTATGTGTGAATGGTCGTGCGAGAAATTCGATGATATATATATGATCGGTTCTACGAGAAATTCTATTTATATATATGCATAACGTGTACAATATGTAGTAGCGTAAAATATGTTTGAAATGAAAAAGAATTAAATGGAAAACACAAAACTAAAAGGAAAAATAAACCATAAACCCAAAACCCTAAACTTTTAGTCCCGGTTTAACCAACCGGGACTAAAGGCCCCCAGCCCCCCGGCGCGGGCTTGTGCCACATGGTGGGCCTTTGGTCCCGGTTCGTGACGAACCGGCACTAAAGGGGGGGTACCTTTAGTCCCCACCCTTTAGTGCCGGTTGCAGAACCGACACTAAAGGTCCCTACAAATCGGGACAATAGCCCGATTCTGCACTAGTGTTTTTGTTCAAAACTCTTGTAAGTTTGATAGATGGTTTCTTTAATGGAAATTGATGAGGTGGCTCGTTTAATCAAAAAACTTATGAGCATTATTTTTGTTTTTCTTATGTTGAGAACTCAAAATATATATGATTTTTACTATGTTTTAGACAACGGGCATACCGGAGACCAGGTTCTAAATATCAGCTCCAACATACATATAGAGAACACGCCTAAATATACAAAAGGAACGATTATTACCTAAACCCCCCCCAAAAAGATTATTATTTGAGTCGTTTGTTTGTAATAATCTTGTCATAGAAGCACTTTATCACAAAGCGGACTTCACCCCACTTCAAAAATAAAGTCCAATGGCCGAACGATACATCGTGTTGAGGAAATCGTCATCCAAGATGATCAAAGAAAGCACCACCAAACAAGCCAAACATGCTACCAAGCATCGGAAGTGCACAGTTAGACGCCTCCAGCATGCCACTAAGAGGAAGCAGAGGAGAGGCTGGACCACCTCAAGACTCAACCAGGACCGTCGATGACATTATTCAACCACGCGTGACCTCGAAAAAACACTGAACTTCGCCACACCGTCACCACCCAACTATTGTTGGAGAGGACCCTCTGCCTAAACCAAGGAGAGTTGAACGTACTAGCAAGCATACATGGTGAAAGGAGGCCATTGTTGTACGTACAAGATAGGTGCAATGGTCAAAACCCACCACATACACACCCTCGCACCACTGAGATACTCACAGTGCTCGAGGGGACACAGTACGTTGGCTTTATTGCATCCAACCTGCCCGCCCCCAACGGAAACAAGTTCCTCTCCATGGTGCTCAACAAAGGTGATGTGTTTGTCTTCCCCGTGGGGCTCATCCACTTCCAATTCAACCCCAACCCCTACCAGCCCGCTGTTGCAATTGCCACGCTCAGCAGCCAGAACCCAGGGGCTATCACAATTGCCAATGCAGTGTTTTGGTCAAACCCACCAATATCAGATGATGTTCTTGCCAAGGCGTTTCAGGTGGAAAAGAATACAATAGACTGGCTCCAGGCTCAATTCTGGGAGAACAACCACAACTAAGTCAGACATTGGGTGATGATACAGAAGATTACTGTATAAACCAAGGAGTCGGTTGAGTTTCTAGACATGCATCTTAATCGATAAAATAAATATAGCATATGTCTGTCCTGTGTGTGTGTAAACAGTGAATGTATTTCTGCGTTCTAAATAATTTGACAGTATCGTTCTGTAGCAGACTTATATGATCTCATGTGCTTTTTGTTAATATGTTGAGTCGTAGTTCTCATAACAAATCAAAATTTTGGGTAGTTTTCCCTTTTGTTCTGAAACAATAGATGATTATCTGGAAATTTAATATATGTTTGAGACTAGGGTTGATAACCTAGGTTTATCTTGCAATGCATCTGCAGTATGCCATGGTTGGAAGCTGATTGTGCTCAGGATTGAAATGCGAAAGTTGAATGTGCAAAAAGTTTCTTCTCGAAGTCAGTGTTGTGATCTCTCATTTTCTGGTGCATGTAGTAAGTAATTTATGGCTCCTTATGAGTAAGAGATCAATAGAATAAAAGGCTACAAATTAATTACATATATAAACTTCAAATAATATCTATATAAAGTTCAGGACTATAAACATGTCGATCTATTTACATTTTCATCTAGAATCTATAAACATGTTTATGACTATAAACATGAACGTTAAAGAGAATATGGATGGACGAAAAAATTGGGCATCACTTCTGCTAAAAAACAAAAACATTTTGTGCTAGAAATGGGAGAAACAGAAATTAATCAATGTTTCACCATAATTTTGGCACTCTTTCGAAGCCCTGCATAGTTTGAGCACTCCAAATAAAAAAAAAGATCACTCCGTATGGATAAGACACCAATATAATAAAGGCTACGAACTAATTACAAATATGAAACATCAACTAATATGTACATAAAATTCATGACTATAAAACATGTCAATATATTTACATTCTCGTATAGAATATATAAACATGTGGATTTAATAAACATGTTCGTGACTATAAAAATTAACATTAAAGCGAGTATGGATGGACGAAAAAATTGGGCATGACCTCTGCTAAAAAGTGAAAACATTGAGTGTCAGAAATGGGAGAAACGGAAATTAATCAATGTTTCACCATAATTTCGGCACTCTTTTGAAGCCCTGCATGGTTTGAGCACTCCAAAAAAAATTATCACTCCGTATGGATAAGACACCAATAGAATAAAAGGCTACGGATTAGTTACATACATGAAACATCAATTAATATGTATATAAAGTTCATGACTATAAACATGTTGATCTATATACATTTTGATGTACAATCGATAAACATGAGGATCTAATATACATGTTCGTGACTATAAACATAAAATTTTCATCTAGAATCTAGACACATTGGATCTAATACACACCATCCAAAGCCCCATAATCAATCTAATACACACAATCTAATAAACATGTGAACCTCATACATATTAATGTACATTTATAAATATGTGAACCCTACGTTTTGATGTGCAGCTAAGCTACACATGTACAAGGGATATGCATACCTTACCTGCAGACTGAGGCCGGTGAAGCGCGAGGAGGCGGCGGAGGGAATAGGAGCGGCGCCGGATGAGGAGTTAGCCGGCGACGGGGTGAGGCCACCGCTGCCGGAGGAGGAGTTCGTGGCTGCAAGGGCACGGAAGGCGGTGCACGACGGCGACGTGGAGGGTGGCCGCGGCTACACGCGACGACGACGAAAACGAGCGGCATGACGAGCAGGGCGACACCGCGATTTGGGGGTGTGTGACGGAGGAGAAAGGAGATTTGCTCCGTTTCAATTTGGTAGTTTTGGAGGAAAGTTGGAGCGCATGGGCTAAGCAGTGGCGGGCACTGCCCAATGCCTGCCACAGCTAATACGTGCCACATAACATGCTCTACATCTTTCACTTATTTTTTTACTTCATTGCACTTTAGACTTTTTCTATGATTAATACACACAATCCAAAGCCCCATCCTCAAATTTGCACCTTTTCGAGTTCGTCTGCTATTTTTGAGGCATTTACTTATTTTCCGGCCACTGCTAGCCTCATCATGTGAGCAAGTTTGGACGGTAAGACATTGGAGTGGTTAGGCGAAATGGAATGCAATGAATTCAGTTCCGAGTTTTGCTCTAAGTTTTATCCTTCTCAACAAGTACTTACAGATAGGATTTATATTTATAGTTTCAGCCTAATTCTGGGGAAGGCTTAAATCACTAACACTCAAATGCCCCAATCATGATCTCCCCAAAGAGATGATTATCACTATGCTAGACTTTCTCAACATGATAAAGAAACACTTGATACTTCTTCTGGAGGTTGCTTCAATAATAAAGATGTCAATCATAGATCAAATCTTATTGCAAGAATTTTGCGCAATGTCGAAGATTGGGAAACTGAGAATGGTAAAATAAACATGGTATGAACTTTGAATATGATTGCATCAAGTCTTTTCCTGAAACAAACATTTTTCATGAAGTTAGTGCTAAGTGTGGACTTGATTTCGAAATAGTAGTCAACTTGTATATCTTTTGTTGCTCATATCAATGTTCCCAGTGAAAAGTGCGTGAAATATGATGATCCATTGAAATACGTTTATAAAGAAAATACTATTGCCAATAGGAAATTGCAAGTTCACACTGTTAGTTTGATGTTGAGAAACCACCTTTTCCTACTAGAATTAAAGAAAACATTGATAACCACTGTAGCTACTAAATTTGAATTGAAAACTTATATACCTTGTGATCAAATTGAAACACAACCTCAAATAGCTATGATTAAAGATCTTGTAACTTAAAATCTAGAAGGGCAAGTTATCGAATATTGTGTGGAGGCTACTGATATTTCTAGATATAAAATATCTTCAAACGTTTTTGGCATGCCTGTTAGTTTTGTGAAGATTGATACTCATTGTTTTCATGGGTTGTGTGATGTTGGGGATAGTAAAAATGCTATTCCTTTCTCTCTATATAGAAATCGGTGAAGATATTTCATCTTGTGTGATAGAAGATATTCATTTAAAAATTAAGCTAACAGATAGGTTATTCACGTGTGAGAATTATTGGAGATGTTGAAGTTCTAAATGGTAAGTCTAATTACCCTAATGACTTCTTGATACTTGAAACTAAACAAGATGATTTTTGTCGCATATTATTCAAAGTGTTGTCCCTCAACATAAGCTTGTAATGGCTGATTTTCGCTTTCAGATACATGGCCAGTGGTATAAGCGCGTCAAAATCGCTCGAACAAAGTGGTGGAAGCCCGGGGGAGGAGGGCAGATTTTAAAGAGAATGTTATATTAATAAAGAGGACCCTTGGGAGGAAAGAGGTGTTGCAAACAATAAATGAATGAAGATGACGACTTCCATTCATAAGATGTCTGATGGTGTAACTATGATCAGCCCACAATCGACTTTATGAATCACGGTGCAGATCAACGACCCATAATCTGCTTATCTCGTCCTTGCTTGTTATAAAGGGGGACGAGAGCATTTTTCGGTACAAATTCCCTCCCTCACGAGTCACGAGTATTATTATATATGTTGATCGGATGGTTCGCCGCGGTGGCTCAGAAATAACTATTCATTTTCTCAGTTGTGTGGGAAATCTTATGGTGGTTCGTCCCAAAATCTTGTACCTATGGTGGTGGTCAGGCCATCACTACAAAGATATGTTAAAATAAACTCGACTCTAATTATATAGGTAAACTGTTACGCTAGTTTCGCTTTTATATTGAGACGAGAAATGAAGCCAAGAAGGAATATTTCATTGTCGAGTACATACACTGCGTGTGCTATGCTAGATTGTGTGTACTAAAAAGTAAAGCGGTCGGATAAGATACGAGATGTGGGCTACCCGTCGCGATGCGATTAATCGAAAGCTCGGTTGACCATGATTGGTGCCCGCGCGTGATGGCATGACAATGAGTGGGTGCCGCACTCGTGTTCCGCGTGGACGACGGTCGTCCTCTCCCTCGATTCTCATCGTACGCGCGCGCACCTTGGATGGAATGGAGCTCCAGAAAGTGGCAGGCAGCCGCTGCTGCTATGGCCCCGCTCTGTCTGTCAAACGACGGGACGCAGATGAGATAGTGCGCGCCGGCCTCTATCGCCTTTTGCCCCACTTCGTCTTTCCCCTATTGGACAGACCCATTTGCCTCGCCCTTCTTGCCGCATATTGTTGTTTCGTGTTCGTCCGTCTCTTGGGACAACCTGAAGCTCTCCTGGGGAGGTGAGGCGGCGCGGCAATGGCTCACCGGCTGCTGCACGGCACCCTCCACGCCACCATCTTGGAGGCCGACAAGCTCACCCACCCCGACCGCGCCACCGGCGGCGCGCCCGAGATGCTCCGCAAGGTCGGTCACTCCCCCCTCATTATCCTTGCCTACAACCATGGCAGAGTGTAAGCAGAGTAGATTGCGTCTGTCCGTAGAAATGAAGAAAATATGCATGGAGCTCATGTAGATGTCTGAAATCTTGTTCACGAATTCTTGGTTTTTGTAGTTGAAACAGAAATTCATATCCACAGTAAAAAATAATTGTTTATAAAAAACGGTTCTAGAATAAAAAAATTTATAAAGAGTCTTGTGTGCTTGCAGTTGGTGGAAGGGTTGGAGGAGACCATCGGGCGGGGCAAGGGTTCGACGCGGCTGTACGCGACCATCGACCTCGGCAGGGCACGCGTGGGCCGGACGCGGGTCCTCGCCGGCGACCCCGTGAACCCGCGCTGGTACGAGGACTTCCACATCTACTGCGCGCACTTCGCCGCCGACGTCGTCTTCACCGTCAAGGCGGCGCAGCCCATCGGCGCCACGCTCCTCGGCCGCGCTTATCTCCCTGTCAGGGAGCTGCTCGACGCCGACGGTGATGAGATCGAGCGCCGGCTCGACATCCTCGACGCGACCAAGCAGAAGCTCCCCCACGGGCCCACGATTCAGGTGCGGCTCAGGTTCTGCGACGTCACCACCAACCGCCGAGAGTGGGGCGCCGGCGTCGGCAGCGCGCGGAACCCCGGGGTGCCCTACACGTTTTTCTCCCAGCGACCGGGGTGCAGGGTCACGCTGTATCAGGACGCGCACACCCCGGACGCGTTCGCGCCCAGGATCCCGCTCTCCGGCGGCCGGAGCTACCAGCAGGGACGGTGCTGGGAGGACGTGTTCGACGCCATCAGCGACGCGCGCCACCTGGTGTACATCACCGGCTGGTCTGTGTACACCGAGATCACACTGATACGGGACGCCGCCCGGACACGCCCCGGCGGCGACGCCACCCTCGGCGAGCTCCTGAAGCGGAAGGCCAGCGAGGGCGTGCGCGTGCTCATGCTGGTCTGGGACGACCGCACCTCCGTCGAGTCCCTCGGCATGACGTGGGGGTACATGCACACGCATGACGCCGAGACGGCGGACTACTTCCGTGACACCGACGTGCAGTGCGTGCTCTGCCCGCGGAACCCCGACGTCGGCAGAAGCGCCGTCATGGGCTTGGAGACCGCCTACCTGATCAGCCACCACCAGAAGATCATCGCGGTCGACCATGACATGCCGGTGAGGGGCAGCTCGAGCCGCCGCCGCATAGTCAGCTTCGTCGGCGGCCTCGACCTCTGCGACGGGCGCTACGACACGCAGTTCCACTCCCTGTTCAGGACGCTGGACACGGCGCACCAAAAGGACTTCCACCAAATCAGCATTGCCGACGCGTCCATCGACAAGGGCGGGCCGAGGCAGCCATGGCACGACATCCATGCCAAGATTGAAGGCCCGGCCGCGTGGGACATCCTCTACAACTTCGAGCAGCGGTGGAGGAAGCAAGGTGGCGACCATGATCTCCTCGTTGATTTGAACGCCTTGGCGAGCCTGATCATACCGCCATCGGCCGTAACGTTCCCCGAAGACCAGGAGGCGTGGAACGTGCAGGTGTTCCGGTCCATCGACGGCGGAGCGAGCTGCGGCTTTCCTACCACTCCCGAGGAAGCTGCCAGATCAGGCCTTGTCAGTGGCAAGAACAGCACCCTTGACAGGAGCATCCAGGATACCTACATCCACTCGATACGCCGCGCGAACCACTTCATCTACATAGAGAACCAGTATTTCCTTGGCAGTTCCTTCGCGTGGAAAGCCGATGGCATAAGGCCAGAAGACATCGAGGCGTTGCATCTGATTCCCAGAGAGCTTTCACTCAAGATTGTGAGCAAGATTGAGGCTGGTGAACATTTCGTGGTCTATGTTGTGGTGCCAATGTGGCCGGAAGGTGATCCGGAAAAGGAATCCATGCAGGCAATACTAGATTGGCAGAGAAGGACCATGGACATGATGTACTCTGACATTGCCATCGCACTTGAGGCCAATGGGATCGACGCAAACCCCAAGGATTACCTCACCTTCTTCTGCTTGGGGAACAGGGAGGTCAAGAGGAGCGGAGAGTATGAACCCGCTGATCGTCCATTGCCTGGGTCACCCTATGAAAGGGCACAGAACGCTCGGCGGTTCATGATCTATGTTCACTCCAAGATGATGATAGGTAGGTAAATATGCCCACTAGCTCCATTATGTTGGCTGAAAATTTCTTTTAGTTGTCAACATCTTATGTAGGCACTTACATGACATTTCAGTTCTCCAATACTACTCCTATCTTTGAAGCATTTCGCAAAAAAAAGAAAAAGATAATAAGTAGAATTATTAAGTGTTGTCATTGAAATATGCTAGTACTAATATACACGCAGGTCATGTCTACGTGATTCCTTTTACAATAGAACATGGGTATTTCCAGTTCTTCGCTAGCTCTTGGTGTCACGCGCAAATATACTACCTGATATATTGTAACTAATTCATCCAACTGTAAACTATCTGGACATGTCTCATGTGGTCCAAGTTAAATTTGCCTAAACATTTTGTCCGCTTGATTTCCAGTCGATGACGAGTACATCATCGTCGGATCTGCCAACATCAACCAGCGGTCGATGGACGGGGGAAGGGACTCGGAGATCGCCATGGGCGCATTCCAGCCGCACCACCTCAACGCCAAAGGCCAGGTTGCCAGAGGGCAGGTGCATGGCTTTCGGATGTCGCTGTGGTACGAGCACCTCGGGATGCTGCACGACCATTTCCTCAACCCGGGGAGCCTGGAGTGCGTCCAGAGGGTGAACAAGATGGCTGACAAGTACTGGGACCTCTATGCGAGCGATGAGCTCAACGACGACCTCCCTGGGCACCTTCTCACCTACCCAGTTGCCGTTTCCAAGGAAGGCACCGTGACGGAGCTGCCTGGGGCCAAGTGCTTCCCGGACACGGAGGCTCCAGTGCTCGGAATCAAAGCCAAATTACTGCTCCCTATTCTCACCACATAGGGTATTTGCTCGGCAATGCTAGATGCTGCTTCTATGATGCACTTCCCGCAGTGTAAGCTTATATTATGTTATTGCTACCCCTATTGATGGTTCTACTCCGAATCTATAGCTTAACATCTTACCTCAAAGCCTGGACATCGTACTTTGTCTTGCAAGATGTATACTTGAAAGCACCGAAGCTTGAAGATTTGGGAATGCTGAAACTTTTAGTAACCATACTCTGTAATCTTCTAGGAGAAAGTATCCAGTAGAAACCGATACCCAGTGGAAGCTTGGAAACTCGTACAGCTACCGTTGGATGTAGAGTGTGCTGGCTGGACGAACTATTTGTCAATATGTACTTACACAGATTGGTAGACTTATGCATTTCTTCAGCGTGATAAATCAACTATCCATCTGTATATTCACTTTGGTTGTTGATATATGCAATCATACTTTGGTTGTTGATTCTGGATCCAAGTGTACCTCACAGAGCTGCAATGGCATATCAGTGCTCACTTCACCCTCTGACTCCATTGGTGCTATAAATTATGTATAGTGATAAGGCAACATGATTTTCAAAGTGCGTGATGGTTAGAAAATTCACTACTAATACTTTCGAGTCCCAATAAACAGAGACACATCTAAATAAATAACCATATGTATATGTCTGAACAATTGATGAATTACAACCTAATGTCAATTACATGTCCTCAGAGATTGCTAGATCAAGCACATTTTTCTCAATAAACCTGTGGAGCTCCATGAAATATACCAAATGAAAATAACAGAAATGCAGGTAGTAGCAGAAAAAAGTTATACATCAATGTGGATCTCACGAAAGCTACTTCAACTGTTTGAATCTGCAGCCGCCTGCGGATGGAGACTCGTGGCGTTTCGTGCGACGCGAATGGCGACGCACCTAGCGACTTGCAGTGGTCAGCGTGGTACCTGCCGGACCTCAAGGCGGCGGGGGTGCTCTCCTACCGGCGGGGCACGGTGGTGCTATGGGGCTGCGTGCTCTACGTCGTCGATGAGAAAGGGTGCATGGTGGACCGTCGTGCACGTAGGCCAGGTGAAACTATGCCGTACGGTGCACTTCCCCTGCCACGTTGCGAAAATTGAAGGGATCCCAACTTAGACCACACTGAGCTGCGACCAGCCGAAACCCTCGTCGGAGATGGTGGAGATTGCGGAGGCGAGGTTGAGGGAGTTTGCGGGGTGGGATCCGCACATGCGGGCTGGCCTGATCGAGATTGGTTCCTTGTTCGATTCCAAGGCGTAGATGCGGGTGGATGCGCGGGCGGTGATAGATTCATTGACGGGGGTGGAGGAAGGGGAATTGTTCAGAAGAAAGCGCAAGCGACATGCTCTGGAGATCCTAGGGTGGGCGATGGATCCGATGAGGGCAGCCAAGTGGGCGGAGTTCATCTCGTTCTCTACCACGCCATTGGCCCGCGCAATGAGGGCGGGGGAGGTGGTCCTGGCACTTCCGGCACCGGGATCGGCTCTGTCCCCAATCGTGATTGACGAGGACGCAGCGAGGAGGACGCGAGGGCGTGGGGACACATCCAGGGCGGCGACGACGACTATGCCACGCGCTCCGCTCAGTCGGCTCAAGCACCAGTTCCAGTGGTCCGCCGCTCCGCTCGCCTCGGCGGGACGGCGATCTAAGAGGGTGTTTGTTTCCAGCGACTTATTGGTTTAGGGACTTAAAAAAGTCCCTATAAGTCCCATCTAAACCAAACAGGAGGGACTTATAGGGACTTAAAGTGGTCATTTGGGACTTATCAAAAAAGACTCTCAGGGAGGAACTTATAGGGACTTTTCCATCGATTCCCCTGTCCCGCACCTACCTTATCGCTTCCCCGCATCGCCGTTTCCCAGCATCGCTCATTCCCCGCCTCCCCGCCTCGCTCCTTCCCCGCTCCCTGCTCCAATCGCCGCCGCCGCCAGCAGTGCCCTGAACCGCCGCCGCCATGGCCGACGATGAGGAGGACCGGATCCCCTTCTTCTCTCAGTTCCCCTCGCATCATCAGGCAACCCAAGGCTCATCCGCCGGCGGAAATCTCGTGAGGGGAATGGGATTCTTGGATCTCAACAGCAACGTCGACGACTTCCCGGAGTTGGGCTCGTACCAGCAACTCCTCTTCGACCAGTCGGCCGGTCATGGCCTTCCTCCGGTTGGACCTGGTCGTGGGAGGCCCGTGCCCCAGGGCGGAGGAGGCCGCAGCCGGTCTCTGAACATCGGAGGCCGAGCCGGCTCTCACCTGCGTCCGTTCGTCGCCCCGGGCGCAGCTGCCGTTGAGGGAGGCGTCATAGGGCGTGGGAGGACTGTGTCCCAGGTCACCGGACGCGGCGTAGGTCGAGCCAATGGGTCCTCATTGGTCGGCAGTAGAGGAAAAACTGCGGGGAAGCAACGTGTGTCGTCAACTGCTGCGTCTTCAGAAGATGTCGACGAGAATGAAGGCTTTGAAGATGAAGATGACAACAGTGCTTTTGGAGAGGTAAATTTCTGATTGGTATACATAGTTCTTTTTTTTGTCACAGGGTGCAAATTCATCTTCTTTTTGTGCTAGCTAATTGTGTGTACAATGGTATACGTTGGTGTAGAATTTGAAACAGCTTGATTCTACTTTTGTTTGAATTGTGTACTTGTTATTTTTTGTTTAGAAAAACATTGCCAAGGCTGATTGGACAGACGGGCATATTACTGCATTTTGTAACATCGCATGTGAGGAAGCTAGGGATGGGCACTGTGTGAATGGTGTTTGGACAAGTAGAGCCTACAATAACATGAAGAAGAAAAAATTATCAACGTGCTGGCCTCCTGCATAGTACCAAGCAATTCAAAAATTGCATAACTAGACTCAAGAGGTACTATACTGCTTGGGTGTGGTTGGGGCAGCAAACTGGTTGTGGCCGAACTGGAGATGGAGCTATAACCGCATCAAACAAGTGGGTAACATGGTCTTATAAGTCCCTGTAAACAAACAGGTAGGGACTCGGACTTATAAGTCCCTGTAAACAAACAGGTAGGAACTCGGGACTTATAAGTTGGGACTTAAAAAAGTCCTAGGACTTATGAAACAAACAGGGCCTAATTCCTCTGTTGGCTAATAACCCTTTTTTGTTGTTAGCCGACGAGGAATCAGATTCTGATTCCGATGATGACATTAGTTGTGGTATGATCTCTACAACTTCCTTTGATCGATACTTGCAATCTGATTCACTGCCTTGTAATGGGGGATTGTCGAGTAGAGAAATTAAAAACGTCGAATTGGGCGGGTTAATCATAGGAATAAATTGAGAATGGACAAATATGTTCAGAGTCTGTTCCTTAGGGATGTGAACGAGGTTAAGCAGAATTGTAAGAAAAAAAGTGATCGATTAGGGGGGTTATTGATAAGTTATATCCGTGTGTTGATTCCCCAAGTCGCAGGTCACCTGTGTATGTGCATCTCAATGGTACAAGTCCGGGAAATAAACCACTTACGAGGCCTCTGGACTGGAACTTGCGGCCATGCCATGCCGTCGTCAGCGCGAACAGAGGAGACCCCTTCTAGCCCTAACTCATGGAGGTTGGAGCAGGTGCCTGTTGTCTCGACCTGTGCCAAAGATCAGCAACCAAAATCGGGTGCGCCGCCCCACTACTCGGGAACAGGAGAGGATAGGAGGGGGGCGAACAGAGGAGAGCGCTGCCGCTCAGAGCTTTCGTTAGGAGAAAGAAAACGTGTGTGTGTGTGTTGGGGGGGGGGGGGGGCGTACACTTTACATCCAACGGTAGCTGTACGAGTTTCCAAGCTATAGCTATTGGTTTCTACTGGATACTTTCATGCCTTCTAGAGTTTGCAAGGGGCATAAACAATTTATGAAGTTAATATAAGAACTCCAATACTTTTTTTTTAAACTTTCGATCTATTCATCTTCAATCATAGCAGTACAATAAATACCAGAAATAATAAAAATTACATTCAGATCCGTAGACCGCTTAGCAACGACTACAAGCACTGAAGTGAGCAGAAGGCGCACCGCCGTCATCGTCCCTCCCTCGTCAGAGCCGGGCAAAACTTGTGATAGTAGACAGTTGAGAAGTCGTCGTGCTAAGACATCATAGGACCATCGCATCAGAACAGCAAGCGACTACAAGAACTCTAGTACTTGGTATGGTGATCCACCTAGTTTCCTCCTTGGAATACTAGTTTTTTTCGCGAATACGCAAAAGGCTTGCGTATCATTGCATTGATAGGTAGAAAAAGTTCAAACAGGTTTGTCAAAAGTTACAAGGGGAGAGGCTAGCCAACATGTGCACAGGGATGGCATGCTAGGATAGCCTGGACGCAAGTAGAGGTGGTGCGTCGGCCACCAATGCTAGCCGAAGGCTACGTCTCCGGGATGATCTCCGGGATGATCTACGTCTCCTTGGAATACTAGTTGATGATGTAAACAATTTATTGAGTTTATAAAGCAGCTATGATAGCCTTTCACTAAAAAAAAGGAACAGCTGACGTTCAGATGTGGCTTTTTCTTTAATTTGTGTGTTGGTCTGCTATTTCCTGGAAGCTTTGGAGCAAACACGCTTGTACACTACATCAACATGAAAACTCACTTTGTCCATTTTAGAACCGAACCGAAATATCATAACAAAATAAACTGAACCGAATAAATTTTATGGTTTTTATGTTTTCTGGTTTTTGGTATGGAATGGAATTTCCTTACCGTTTTGAATTTTAGTTTTTATGGTATATACCGAAAAACCGAACAGTTTACTGAATTTACCAAATTAACAATATGTGTTTATATTTCTTGAGAGAACGACCATACAAGCAGGCCATCAACTGAGCATCCGAGCTTGTCTCACTAGCATTGTGCAACATTCACACGTGAGCTTGTCTCGCTTACATTGTCCAACATTTACACACGAGCGGTCGCTATTGTCCAACATAGTCATTTTTCTCTCAAAACAAATGTTAACCACGTCTACAAAGCAAAGTGAATCCATAAATGCATATAGACTTATATATTGTTTTGTATACAAATGTATGTGTTTTGAGTCACAAATTTGTGAAATATTAATATGCCATTTTCAAATTCGCGTCAAATTTGGTTATTATGGTATGTATTGAAACCAGACCAAATTATTTGGTATATACCGGAACCGAACAATATTTAAGTGCATGCCGTATTTACGGAAGTATAACCACCATATAAACCGAATGCACAAAATGAATGAAAACTCTAGCCATCCTCTCCATCACCTTCAGGCCTTTCAACTTTCTAGAAAGTGTTTTGCTTTCCACAACTACTGATTTTTTTGTCGCTTCCTACTATCCCATCTAGGTGCGCTCCAATCTCGTCGGACTTGGCCATGCTGGCTAGCTAGCTGGTCACCGGTTTGTGGGCAGAGTGGGAGATGGGGATCCAGATCGAGATAATTCCCTACTTGATTCCGGCCGGCCACGACAACGATGACGCCCGCGGGTGCCGATATTATTCTTAGAGACGTTGTTCGGGTCCACCCTACCTCTTCCCACCTCACAGCTTCATGGGTGAAAATCCTAACTGCGGTGGGCGGTGACGGCGCTCAAGGCATCGTGTCCTTCCTGAAGGCATCACCGAGAGAGCTTTGTGATGGTGGGCACCATTTGGGTTTGTTGGAAGGTGCATATGGCATGCCCCTCTTCCTCCAGGGGGCATATGTTTCGCGGGAAACCCTAGATCAGGGTCTTCCGGATTGGATGATGACGGATACTATGATGTCGTTTTCCCTCCTGAGGGCATTGTTTTGGAGCATAGGTTCATTGGAGGGGCCAACATGTGGAGCGTTGTTGCATCTACCACATTGAAGACGGCGGGTCTCGGCGGCATGGAGCAGTGGAGTCTCGGCGTTGGACGCGGTTTGATGGACGCGAGCAGGCTGGTGGTGTTGTCTGGCGCGTCATGGTGACGTTGACAGCCGATGGGCCTTGCAAGGTCTATGCAATGATCCTTCCAAAATATGGAACGACGGAAGATGGCTGCGGCGGATCCTTAGAGTGTGCGAATGCAGTGCGCTTTGTGGGCCGCCTAGACCAGTTAGTGCTCTCAGCTTGCCAGGCGAGCGAGTCGTCGAGATCACTGGATTAGATGGTGTCTGTTGTTGCGGTCAATATGGTCAGAGTCTTTATAATCGTAGGTGTAGCGACTTTTGTTGGTCTCGAAGGTGGCTTTAGGTTGATCTTTGTATTTATTTTGTCAGACTGTTTAATAACTTAATAAAGATGACTGCATGCATCATTTTGATGTAGAGTATATAGGTATGTTAGTGGCGTTGCATGCACAACACGTGTCGCAAGAGGAACATTGCAGGCATGTGAACCCTCTGCTACGCCACTAGTTTGGAGAACAATCGTGTCCATACTCCTTCAACAGGTCGATCATTGGTCTCCCACCTGTCTCACTGCCATGTAAGTATCCATGCTAGTAACATATCACACTTTATTTTCATTTATTAGATTATAAACTCATTTTGTCTTGATATGTGTGATGTTACTCATAGTAGGAGTAACTAGCTATGTTACTTAATGCATCTCTTTCCTTATTAAATTATTGCCACATAAGTAAATTTGCTGAGTTGGACTCTATGTTACTGTTGAAATCACTCCTATTATGGACAGTCTAAATAAACAAACCCCTCTCCCCTTTCTCACTTTATTATTCTCTCTGTTGAACTCATCGCTCCCTCTCCCAAAAAAAAAACAATCCCCCCCACGCACGCATTCTGTACACAATGATTGGCCACAACGACTCCGACCATCGCTGACATGTCGCAAGGATGCGCACGGCTACTCTGGTCCGAATGGTGAACAAACCCCCCCTTTGCCGCGACGCGGATTTAGAGGCTCCGGAGCCTTTGCCGCAACCACTCGTCGCTGTGCACCACCGATGGTCGGCTTAGTCAATGAGGTCGGGCCTTCCCGTCTCCATCTAGGAGACGCGTTGCTCAAGGCCGATGCCACCTTGAAGTCGAGCTCGTGCTCCGGTTGCCGGGCGCTCCTGCCGTCACCTGGGCTCGGGTCACCGATGACATCTCTGAGGAGCAAATACCGTCAGTGAGCTGGCCGGACACAACATGCACGCGGCGCCATCCATCCATGTGTCTATGATGTCATGCATGCCTCCTCTCCCTCCATTATTTGTGCCAAAGACCTAGGAGGAGTGTTAGCAACCCAGGCTCAGCTCCCGGTCCATCGGCATACGTTCGGACGTTTCCGGGGCGCATCGGACACTCCACTACAAGCGGAGAGCCCACCACATCCCAAAATACCGACCTGAAGGGAGTGTGGCACTCCTCGTTATAAGGAGGTCCTAGCCTCCTCCCATATCCAAGGTGGGACTAAAGTCAATGGCGTTGCCCAAGGTCAGGTTCCTGACACCCCACCCCCTAGGGAAGCCCGTGTGACCAAGCTCTGATACAACTCGTTAGCAACCCAGACTCAGCTCCCGGTCCATCGGCATACGTTCGGACGTTTCCGGCGCGCATCGGACACTCCAATACAAGCGGAGAACCCACCACATCCCAAAAGACCGGCCTAAAGGGAGTGTGGCACTCTCCCTTATAAGGAGGTCCTAGCCTCCTCCCATATCCGAGGTGGGACTAAAGTCACTGGCGTTGCCCAAGGTCAGGTTCATGACAAGGAGCAGGTGATGGTCGCGGCTGCGACTGCGTGCTCGAAGATGCAGGTCGCGCCACATATGCCGTAGCCGGCGCCGGGCTCCGTCGACTTTGTCTGCGTCAACTTTGACACGGAGGAGCTGGTCATGCTTGAGGCAGGCATTGGCCAGTCCATGCACGAGGCGGCAGCGGATAGTGCCGCACAGGCCGCCGTCGATGCGGCCATTGGCGGCCTCCATTTGTTCCCAGGCCCTCCCCCCCCAGGCACGCGGGCTCGTGCAATGGCCGCGCAACCGGGCGGTGGCTATGAGGATCGGAGGAGGATCGACGACTATGACCGGCCGGCTAGCTTAATAGTGTTGTGTAGTATAGTCTTGCTGTGGCGCATTTTGGAGCTACGACGACGACGCGAAGTCAATCATAGCCTTGATCGAAATCGGCGCACGTTATATATTTTGGTGGTCGATCTATGATGAACTATATAAGTTATATATGTCTATGTAATCGATTTAACTTCATTTTGTACTTGTGCATGTGGCAAATATTTAATTTATAGTGAAATATTGAAGAATTATGATAATATTTGCCTTTTTGCTTCATGCTGCATGATCGAAAGAGGGACAGGGACGACGAAACTCTGCATTTCCTTGTAACAAGTTTGTGATAGAAGCATTTTATTTGTCTCATGGAAATGTCTTGTCGGTATGGAAACTTAAACGCGCAGCTCCAAGAAATTAATCGCTTTATGATCGAGTGGCGCCTGGCCTAGTCGTTGGATGCACTGTTCACTCTAAAAAAAAGAAGCAGGTGAGGTCAACTAGATTGTTAGATTTATATATGCACCGAAGTGGTCGTGATTAAACTCGTAGCAAGAGGAAACAAATTACTCTGCTAAGATGATACGAGATGTGCCTGCTCAGCTCCATGGTCACGTCCACTATTGTCGTTAGATAGGCACGTTTGGTTAGATAGGCACGTCCACTATTGTCGTTGCTTCTTCCTGCAAATACTCAACCACTACGAGAGAAATTTCACAAAGTAAATATCTGATTGATGTTATGATAACGGGGGCTGATACAAATAGCAGGTGCATAGATTTCATGTCAAATCCGTTGGCAAATATATAATTGTATAGTTTGAAAAGATTGATTTTACGCATTCGATACCAACTTGCGGAAAGAACAGGAGCAGTAGTCACTCTATATCTCTTTAGAAGTCATGCACCCATGAAGCCCACACATTAGTAGGTGATTTTATCAATGCATGTCGGCCTCGAGTCAATTACACCCGTGGTGCATGAACTTAACGCAAATGGTCACTTTGGTACTAGAACTTGCGGTATACATCGAACTGGTGTAACAACTTGGCTCGGGCGTGCAAATACGGTGCAAACCTCGGTTGTGTACGCCCGAGCCGCTGATTAGGCGTGCCAACATGGCATGGGTCCCGCCGTCAGTGACCCGAAGGCAGACAGGAGGGCGTGTGGCTAGTTTTTTTGCGTAAACCCCCTTGAATTATTTTTTCCCCACAAAAAGGCCCTGTCGACGTTGGAAGATCGCATTTCATTTTTTTCGACTCAATGGCCAGTGGGCCCCGTGTGTACATACTGAGAATCAATAATAAGAAAAAAGGAGGCCTCCACGTCTCGAACGTGCGACCCTCGCCCATGTCACAGTCTGGCTGCTACACCATTCAGTCTTCACAACTCCAGATAAATTTTTGTATTCATCAATTTGAATATTAAATATAAGCAGCACATGTATATTTTTCAATTAAATAAACATTTTAAATGTCTGTATTTAGTAAACAATTTTATATAATAGATGTGTGTATGTTTAAATGTTTTTATCTACTAATCATTGTTTGTATGTATAATATTTATAAAAAATAAATATTTGAACATTATTTTAATTACTTACGTTTCACAAATATTTCAAAAAGAACTAGCGCGTGCAAATGGGCTGCACTATCCGCAGCCAATTTAAGCCCCACATGTATCATCCGTATACTACATTAACAGATGTTATCCTTGTTAGACATCCGAATGTAATTGGTGTAGGGGAACGCAGCAGAAAGCAAAAAAAATTCGACCTACGCACCATCCCAGGATCACTATGGAGACTGCATACAAGGTTTGATCTTTTTTGTTATCGACTCGTAGCGTAGCGGAAGTAGAGTCGATGACGATCGGCGGTGCAGATCCCCGCAGCTAGGATTTACAACCTCCCAACCGCGAGGATATATACCCTCATCTGCCCATCGGACAGCCCTATGGGAGGCGGTCGAACAGTCCCCCGGACGATGTCTCGGACAGCCCTTCGGGAGGACCTTCGAAACTCGGACGGTCACTCGGACAGCCCTTCGGGAGGACCCTCAAAACTCGGATGGTCACACGGACAGCCCTTCGGGAGGCACTCTCGAACTAAGACCGAAACAACGATCTCTCTACAGAGTTGCACACATACAGTGTCATCTATCCGGCAGGGCTTCGCCGTCCAGAACCCAGAGAGCCTTTCGGCTCTACGAAACTATTTCGCTGGGAGGGAGAGAGAAGCCAGACAAGTCTATGGCATGTGTATGAGAGCAAGGATGAGGTTTGGGCAGCCCCCTCACCTCCTATTTATAGGAAATCCAAGGGGTAGAGTTGCCATTCCAAAAACCCAAAAATGCCCCCACTTTATGTCATACAAAAGGGGCATAAGAGGGAAAATGGATGCCATGTGGAGCTCCACCCATCTTGGCCGGCCACACCCTTGGGGGCCCCCCATGAGGGGCTTCCTTGGCCCCCAAGCCCTTTTAGAAGCTTTTTGGAAAATATCCCAAAAGGTGGTTTTCCAAAAATATCCCAAAAAGCACTTTCACTATTCACGACGACATTTTTCAGCGTCCGTTCGAACTGAAAATATTTATGTGGTCTTAGAACATTTCTAGTACCCACTAAAATAATTTTCAACGCGTTACAGAAAAATTCCGGATTAGTGATTTTCATATGCGAAAAGCATCTGAAGCGGTTCCGGCAGCTCCGGACTTTTCTGGTTGTTCTTCCGGAAAATTCCCAGACGTTTCCAGAATGATTCTGGCACCCTCCAAAATTATCAGGCGCATGCCGAAACCAATTTTACTTAATGGTATCCCCTGAAACAACTTTTCAGTTTTACTGGAATTCATCCGGTGACCTCTCTCTTCGGAACTTTTCCGCTGTCTCCGAAAACTTTTTCCGGAGACTTTCTCTCATACTCCCTGTCTAGTATTCAGCAGATAGATGACCCTTAAGCGTGTGACCCTATAGGTTCGGTGAAGTATATACATGACCCGGAACCCCTTCCGATCAATGATCAACATCGGAGCGGTGGACACCCATATTGACCCATATACACACACGAATGAATATTTGAGTGAACCTCCAGTTGTCATGTACTATTCCTGTTGCTTCGTGATATGTTACAAATACTCGAGGTGAGACATGTTGGCACTCCCGTGGATCAACAACTTGTCCACTAAGCCAGTTACCTCGTTATCGGTATTGTTCTCTTTTCTCGTTCCCGTGTTCTGCCATCCCCGCGATCAAATCACAAAGTGTCTGGCCAGATGATGATGGATACCGTAACACCGAGAGGGCCCAGAGATATCTCTCCATCGTCGGAGGAGCAAATCCCAATCTTGAGCTATCAAGTTACTTGACATACTTTTCCCTAAACCCTTAAGCCGCCGTAATAGCCATCCATTTACGGATGACGTTTAACAAACCCCAATGTTCATGAAGCAAGCATGAAGAAACTCGATACTCTCATGGTCTAAGAAATTATGCAAACGTTAACCATCAATGTGTTATTAACTATTTAACTTGTGACGAATGTATCTCATAGCATAACACCAAATCGGGTCGATTCAACACAAATGTTCCTCTAACATTGTGCCCTCAAAGTTGCCGGCATAGTCATGCCTATATTCAGGAAAACAGAACCATCATGCAACACTTGAGCTAGTCTTAGAGGCCAGACTAGGAATACATTTTACCGTTTATTATTACACACGTGCATATGAGTCTTCCTCCGAGCCTCGTGGTTATTGCAGACTCGAGAACCATAGCAGTTATAGCATGGAACATAAACATAATTATGAACATGGAGATAAATAATAACATTTATTATTGCCTCTAGGGCATATCTTCTATAGACTCCCACTTGCACTAGAGTCAATAATCTAGTGAATGCTAATGCACTTTACACCTATGGCACACTGGTGTAAAATATGCTTCGCATGTGGTATAGTCTGACGTCCAACGAATCTGACAACTTCGGATCCGTGTGTATATTTGCATATCCTCGGGTTTTCACGCTTTCATAAAATTCATATTTTGTGTGGACTTGTCTTTGCATATGTGTGAATCATTGGTTGAAACCTGATTCCTCAGACTGAGTTATGGAGCAACTATCTAAAATAGTGTCCCATTAACCAAAGCCTTCTTGAAACCATACTAAGTTAATGAATGAACTATATGATTCAACAACTTCTTTGTCGCTTCTAAAGTATCAACATACTTAGCCATTTGTCATAGAATTCGCCACAGTAACCTGTTTGGAACAATTTCCAACTACCGTGCCACCATATTGTGTATTACACAAAACCCTTAACTTCAATCGAAAATCTCATGGAGCATTGATGAAGACTGTATCGATGTAATTACTTACAACGAGTACTTCATAATCTCTGCTTGCGAGAAAACATGTCATCAGTACTATTCTAGTACTCAATGACATCTTTCACTGTTGTCCCATGATCAGTACTTTGATCACTTTGGTATCCATACTCGCAACAACTTTGGAGTATTGGACATATCTGGTTGTTTTACATACCATGGAATATATGATTAATCTAAACACGAAGGTGTGTGGAATCTTCATCATGTATTTTGCTCATCAGTGTTTTTGGGACATCGAGTCATGCAAAACTCTTTCCATGTGACTTCGACAAGAATCACTCCTTGGCGTTTTAAATGCTAAAAAGTTTTAGCATCTTGTCAATATGTATTCATTGCTTAGCCCCATTAGGTAAATCTATCTCCATATATCGTTTTGCCTAATATCAAGGCTATTTAGCCCAAGCACTTCATCGAAAATCTATTTTCAAATGAAGTCCTAATTCGTGTCAAGAAATTTATTTCCAATTAACAATGTGTCAAGTACACAAGGTTTTTAGAAATATTATCATGCTCCCACTTACTTTCTTGAACCACAAGCATCTTCGATACCCATTTGATGAAGTCAAACCTTTTTGACCATTTCATCAAAAACGAAGATTCCAACTCCATTTTGCTCTCTTCTGTCCATTGCTGGAACTCTGAAGTTTGCATACTTACTAGCATCCTCTGGACTGACAAGATACCTTGGACTGTAACACATGCAAGTCCTTGGTTTCATTTCCATCAGATGGAAATCCTTTCGTCATCCTTGTTTCATATCTCATGCTTTGAAATATGTATTAACTGCTAGTTCAACCCGAACCGATTTTAAGCATCGCTGCGGTGAAACAACCTCATCGTAGTCAACTCCTTGAACTTGTTATTTCAACAAGTCGAGCTTTATGGATAAAACATTTTTATCCATATCAGTTTTTAGTTCCATAAATATTCATTAGACTCTAAGTCTTCCGAAAGGTGTATCAAGATTTTAATCTTGAATCACTTATATGGAAAATATCTCGGATTGTATTGGCATTTAGCCAATTCCGGAGTCAAGGCCCATCAACGCTTCCTTGTGTATCATAGGTATCATGTTGTCTAACAACAATATCTCGTATGTGCACCTGAGAGGTTTGCACGAGTTTTTCCTACGTGGTTCAGCTGCAAGTTCGACCGAAGTCCATACATTTTATTGTAGAGACTTCCGTATCAGTCGCAGTAGGAAACTCTGGAATTACTTCCAAGGTTTCTTTCCTTTGATCTGATGACGAAGATACTGTTATCTCGTCGAGTTGCACTGTTCTCCCACTCACCTTTTTGCAAGAACTATTCTCTTTAAAAGCATACCGTTTTGTGGCAAAATCCTTTCCCTCGGTATAGTGGTGGGGGAATACCCAATGACTTGGGATAACCTACAAAGTAGCACTTGTTTGATTTGGAATAGGTTTGTAACCTTTTACACAAGCCCCATATTCCAAATGTTAAGAAAAGATATAACATGGTTGGGCGTACCATACCATGGCGTCATTTCAACAGACCTGATGGAGCTCTTTTCAGTGTAAAAGTCGCAGTCTCTAAAGCATCACTTTTAAAAGGGAAAATGGCAAATTTATTTAGGTCATCTTTGATCTTACCATGTCATAAATGGTTCGATTACATCTTCACGGACTTTCCACTCGCAGTGGTGTTTCGGGAGGTGCAAGTTATGAAACCCCTGTCACAATTCATCAGACATTCGCTAAACTTGTAACTCAAATATTCCTTTGCGCAATCAAATTGAAGAAACATAATTTTCTCGTTACAATAACTTCTATTTCATTTTTGAAAACCTTTCGAATGATTTCAAAATATCCAGACTTACGTCTCATCAAGTAAATATCCATATATCTACTTGAGTCATTTTTAGAAGATAGACAAAACCACTACTTGCAACTACATTTATTGAACTACACACATCAAAATGTATGATCACCAATAAGTTTGGTGCTCGTTCCTTATGGCCTGTGAACGGTATTTCAGTCATTTCATTTTTCGGAGGAAAGTTGCAAGTGTCAGATGATTCAAAATCAAACGACTTCAAAATCCATCATAATGGAATTTTCCATGCGGTTTTCTCCAATGTGACCAAATGCAGTGCCACACATATGTGGTATTATTTTAGTCTTGCGACATTTAACGTCAGTGTTATGGATGTATCAAATCACCATCAATATTCATAACATACATCCCATCCTGGATGGAAGCATGGCCCTTTATGTTATTCATAATACTGAACAACAATTGTTCTTTTATGAACAACCCTTTTGCAACAAACATTGTGCAATGGGCTAGAGTGTGAAACTCTAAAATGAATTATCAAAGTGAATATAGAGGTAATCTATTATTATCAATATTCATAACATACTGCTCATTCATAATGAAAGTATGGCCCTTATGTTATTCATAACACTGAACATCAAAAGTTCTCTTATGAACAACCTTCTTGCAAGATACCTTATGCAATGGGCTAGAGTGTGAAACTCTAAAATGAATTATGAAAATAAATACAGATGGTAATACACCGATGGAAAGTATAGCAACATTTTACTATGTTCCCTGTGTATACCTAAACCTCATAACTGGCAAGTCTTTTAGGCCGTAGTAGTTCTTGCATCGAGTTGCAACAGAAGGCAACTGAGCGGGTATCTTTGTGATCAACTCACAATACCCAAGAATTAGTGATTAACATGTTTAACCATAATTCCCAAGAACTATATCTTTGACCAGCCTTCTATACATCAAAAACTTGTATGACATTCATACATGAGCTGGATATTCCAGTCTTCTTTCTTTCTGCCATTATACTTCTAATAGTTTAACTTTTAGTATTTCTCCTACTCTCAGAAGAAACACCCAACTTAAGAGTGGCGTTAGCCCCGGACTTCCTAGGCGTGAAAATTTCACTAACACCCTTCGGACACTTCCTTTCTCTTTAAGTTGTTGTTTTATTCACCTTTCATCATATGACAGGCATTCTTCTGGATCATTCTCTTATCAGTCTAATGCATAGTAAACTCCTTTACTAATAGTTTGCGAACAAACATTGCTTTGGATATCTCATATCTTTTAGCCTTTGTCTATCTCTGAAAATGATTTTCAGTTTCCATGAATATCACATAACTATCCAAACTTTCGAAGTTCGGGTCTCATGGAAGCAAGCATATTGCACTTGACTGAAACGGAATTGTAACTTTTGGATCGAAGGACGAGAGTCACATTATCCATAGCATTAGCGGGATGATACCGAAAGCATGATATAGGACAAAATCCTTCCTGGCACTCTTGAGGACAATCCTCACACTACGTTACCAACCGTAAAGGTTTTAACCAGATATTTAAAAGCTATTCAATTTTAATAGGGAAGGTGAAAACGCGAGCCATTATTCTACAACTATTAGCAAATCACACTTAGACAGTGTTCAAAATTAATTGCACTAAGAATTAAAAGAAGTTAATTATAAAGTGCGCTCCCACTCAAATCAATATCTCTCATAATTGATTGTGAGTGTTACAAGACCCACATTTTAATTCAACGCCATTGATGTGGACATCACTGATGACGAGAATTTTAATTGGTGGGCAAACATGTCGATCACATCTCTATGTGACTCCTGTTCATCTTTCGATGGGTGTGTTCCGAGCTCAGGACGATCAACCAGAACGTCAAGACAACCAAGTGATCTCGCTGTGAGGTTTGATCTCACCCGCCTCACACATCCCTAATCGTTCGTACCCATGTGGACATGGCGCGGCCCGAAAAGTTAGGTGCCGTGACGGTGCTACACTTGGGAGAACACTAACTACTTGATATTTTTGTGAGAGACCACCCTAATAAAAAGCGACTACCGCATAATCAAAAAGGGTGCATCATAAGGGATAAACATCTCAGGCAATTCGTAATAGCATGATATGGTATAGCCCTTTCTGACGGAGAAGTCTTTCATTTCTTCGTCTTCGGCATTCGCGTCGGTGTTCACCTTCGCGAAGATTGCCACCACCTTGTCGATGCACCAGATAATATTTCTATCTCTATAGCTAATAAAATAAGTGCATTACTTAAGGTTGACACGCAGGTCATTAAAGTGACAATCATATGGCTCCAGCCATTATGCCGATTCATGACACGCAGGTCATGTTAATCAATTTACATTATATAGTCATCTCATACGTATTCAATTATTATGAGCACTGCTATACCACATCACATGCACATGCAAACCATCCTACAAAACCAAGTTAGACGCCTCTAATCAGTTCATGAAAAAAACTTGTTTTACGTGGCTTCTAAGGTTTCGAAATAAACCGAAACTACCAACGTCCATCATCAAGTATGATAATTCAAGTCGCTAAATTAACTTCGCGGGGTGTATGAAACACGAGATAATAAAATCTCAAGCCCCATACTGAACTTCATCATACGCATGACCCCCGTGCAGATCATATCTACATTGCCCTTTCATCTGCGAAATTTCATCTTTCTTTTTAACTACGGTGGAATTCAATAAACTGTTAGCACTTCGTTGATCAATCAGGATCGTGGATTTCCAGAACATTGAAACTCCACCATGTTGTTATCAAGATTAGAAATATGCAAATTTCAGGGAAGCAACAAGAACATCGGGTAATGGATTTCATCTGCTACCCGCACAAATAATTTTCAGTACTAGAACTCATCTACTACCTAATTATATTGTGCAACACCCATACATCTCTATGTATTCTATATCGCAACCTGCATCTACGCATAGCATGGCTCATGATGCCACTGTAGGGGAACGCATCAGAAAACAAAAAAAATTCGACCTACGCACCATCCCAGGACCACTATGGAGACAGCATACAAGGTTTGATCTTTTTCGTTACCGACTCGTAGCACAGCGATAGTAGAGTCGATGACCGTCGTCGGTGCAGATCCCCGCAGCTAGGATTTACAACCTCCCAACCGCAAGGATGTATACCCTCATCTACCCCTCGGACAGCCCTCCGAGAGGCGGTCGAATAGTCCCCTGGACGGTGTATCGGACAGCCCTTCGGGAGGACCTTCGAAACTCGGACGGTCACTCGGACAGCCCTTCAGAAGGACCCTCAAAACTCGGACGGTCACACGGACAGCCCTTCGGGAGGCACTCTCGAACTAAGCCCGATACAATGATCTTTCTACAGAGTTGCACACATACGGTGTCATCTATCCGGCAGGGCTTCGCCGTCCAGAACTAGTTCCTGCCGGAACCCATACAACCTGTCGGCTCTACGAAACTATTTCGCTGGGAGGGAGAGAGAAGCCTGACAAGTCTATGACATGTGTATGAGAGCAAGGATGAGGTTTGGGCAGCCCCCTCACCTCCTATTTATAGGAAAACCAAGGGGTAGAGTTGCCATTCCAAAAACCCAAAAATGCCCCCACTTTATGTCATACACAAGGGGCATAAGAGGGAAAATGGATGCCATGTGGAGCTCCATGGAGCTCCACCCATCTTGGCCGGCCACACCCTTGGGGGCCCCCCATGAGGGGCTTCCTTGGCCCCCAAGCCCTTCTAGAAGCCTTTTGGAAAATATCCCAAAAGGTGGTTTTCCAAAAATATCCCAAAAAGCACTTTCACTATTCACGACGACATTTTTCAGCGTCCGTTCGAACTGAAAATATTTATGTGGTCTTAGAACATTTCCAATACCCACTAAAATAATTTTTAACGCATTCCAGAAAAATTTCGGATTAGTGATTTTCATCTGCGAAAAGCATCTGAAGCGGTTCCGGCAGCTCCGGAACTTTTCCGGTTTTTCTTCCGGAAAATTTCCAGAAGTTTCCAGAATGATTCTGGCACCCTCCAAGAATTATCAGGCATGTGCCGAAACCAATTTGACTGAATGGTATCCCCTGAAACAACTTTTCAGTTTTACCGGAACTCATCCGGTGACCTCTCTCTTCGGAACTTTTCCGCTGTCTCCGAAAACTTTTTCCGGAGACTTTCTCTCATTGACCCCTATACCCACACGAATGAATATTCGAGTGAACCTCCAGTTGTCGTGTACTATTCCTGTCGCTTCGCGATATGTTACAAATACCCGAGGTGAGACATGTCGGCACTCCCGTGGATCAACAACTTGTCCACTAACCCAGTTATCTCGTTCCCGGTATTGTTCTCTTTTCTCGTTCTCGTGTTCTGGCATCCCCGTGATCAAATCACAAAGTGTCTGGCCAGACGATGATGGATATCGTAACACCGAGAGGGCCCAGAGATATCTCTTCATCGTCGGAGGAGCAAATCCCAATCTTCAGCTATCATGTTACTTGACATACTTTTCCATGAACCCGTAAGCCGCCGTAATAGCCATTCATTTTACGGATGACGTTTAACAAACCCCAAAGTTCATGAAGCAAGCATGAAGAAACTCGATACTCTCATGGTCTAAGGAATTATGCAAACGTTAACCATCTCTGTGTTATTAACCATTTAACTTGTGACGAATGTATCTCATAGCATAACACCAAATCGGGTCGATTCAACACAAATGTTCCTCTAACATTGTGCCCTCAAAGTTGCCGGCATAGTCATGCCTATGATCAGGAGAACAGAACCATCATGCAACACTTGAGCTAGTCTTAGAGGCTAGACTCGGAATACATTTTACCGTTTATTATTCCACACGTGCATATGAGTCTTCCTCCGAGCCTCGTGGTTATTGCAGACTCGAGAAACATAGCAGTTATAGCATGGAACATAAACATAATTATGAACATGGAGATAAATAATAACATTTATTATTGCCTCTAGGGCAAATCTCCTACAATTGGTGCAGTGGCTATGAGCGTGAGCGCCCTAATAGTAGGTCGCGTGTTGAATTCTCAAAAAAAAAAAAGGTCACGTGTTGGAGTGTAGGAGTCTAACATTTTCCCTTTTAATTCCCGCCAAAAAAAATGTTCCCTTTTAATTTTCACGTCGGGACTCACCTGTCATACAACAAACAAAATAAAATACCATCTACCGCGTGGACAGGGTCTTTTTTTGTGAGAAATAAAAAATGTCGAGGTTTTTTTGCCAAAAAAAAAAAACAGGCCACACACTTCTAGTCTTTGACAAAGAGCCCCATGCCATGCTGGCGGCCAAGTCAGCGTTGATTTCGTATCCAAGTGCGGTAAGCACTGTATTTGCACACCCGAGCCAAGTTATTGCACCAGTTCATTGTATGCTTCAAGTTCTAGCATCAAAGTGACCGTTTACGCCAAGTTCTAGCAAGAAAATGATTGATTGCCTTACATGACTTGGCTTTTCTCAACTGCTCTTCGACTGATTTCTTGAACGCCAGTTCATACTAAGACCAGGTATATGAAAGTATGATACAAACGCAGGATACTTTTATATCTAATTAAACTAGTGGAATTCATTTGTTTATCTTGCGGGATGTTTCTTGTTTTTAAATCATTTCCTTAATTAATAATGGTGACGGGTGGTGAACTTTCCTGGAATTAGCCATGCATGCATTGTGGAGACTCGGGTGATATGAAGAAACAGTCATAGTTACTACTCAGTCGTACATCACATAGAGTTGCTTTATCTATCCGTATACGCTGCATTGCATCATTGAAGGGAAAACGTGTAAAGGGGAGCATGTAAAGTTTATGCAAAAAAATTTAATCAGCAGCCAGAGACCATTTCAATCTGTTGGTCGGTTCCACCTGACTATGTCTATTGCTCCCGAGTTCGCACACGGCTCACTGCGCCTATATAAACACATACACACCCTGCATGTTCAAAGCATCACTCAGCCCACAAACACAAACAGGAACACAAGAAAAAAGAAGAGCCAACGATACTAAACTCAAATGGCAACCACCTCTTCCATCCTTCTCCTTGCTGCTCTTCTTGCCTTGGTCTCATGGCAGTCCATTGCCTCCGATCCTGGCCCACTCCAGGACTTTTGTGTCGCCGACATGCATTCACCAGGTACTATCCGGTTTCTCATCATGTTTTCACCAAATGAATTTCTGGAAATTATATTCAAGTCGAAACAGGTTGGTAAGATCTGAGTTTACATGTTACATCTCCTCTATGCACCAGTGCGTGTCAATGGGTTTGTCTGCAAGAACCAGATGGAAGTTAACGCAGACGGCTTCTTCAAGGCAGCCAACCTCGACAAGCCTAGGGTGACCAACCAGGTTGGATCCAACGTCACTTTGATCAACGTCATGCAGATTGCTGGACTCAACACCCTCGGCATCTCAATTGCACGCATCGACTATGCTCCCTTGGGTCAGAACCCACCACATACGCACCCTCGCGCCACAGAGATCCTCACGGTGCTCGAGGGGACACTGTATGTTGGCTTTGTCACATCCAACCAGCCCGCCCCTAACAGAAACAAGTTCCTCTCCAAAGTGCTCAACAAAGGTGATGTGTTTGTCTTCCCCGTGGGGCTCATCCACTTCCAATTCAACCCCAACCCCCACCAGCCCGCTGTAGCAATTGCCGCGCTCAGCAGCCAGAACCCAGGGGCTATCACAATTGCCAATGCAGTGTTTGGGTCGGACCCACCAATATCAGATGATGTTCTTGCCAAGGCATTTCAGGTGGAAAAGAATACAATAGACTATCTACAGGCTCAGTTTTGGGAGAACAACCACAACTAAGTCAGACATTTGTTGGTTATGCGGAAGATTAGTGCATAAACCAAGGATTTGGTTGAATTTCTCAAGCATCCTTATCTATAAAATAAATGGAGAATATGTCATGCTGCTGTGAGTCTGTAAGCCATGAATGTATTTCAATGTTATGAATAATCAACAATATCTCTTTTCATCACTCTGATAGGATGTCGAATGCTATTTTGGTTATTATGCGTCATATTTCCCATAACAAACAAAAATTCAGGGTTCTTTTCCCTTTCTCCGATAAACTAGATGATTATCTAGTAATTTATTGTAAGTTTGCTGGTTTGGTTGAACACCTCCGGAAATTCTACATATATAGTGCTTGTGTGCAATACATGTGCGGCACTATAATGTCTGCCATTGGTTATGATGAAAAAGGGGTTCCCCGCTTTATATTATAAAGCAACCATCACCGCATTACAACCGAGTAGACCGATATAAACACACGCCACCACCGCACACAACACACACGCAAGACAAGATACAAAGGTGTCAGGCACTGACACGGCACCCCACCGACTACCAAGCTAACTACATATATGCGAAGAATACCGTTTGGAGCCGACGGAGACCTCCACCATGCACCACAACAAAGAGGTGTGACGGACAATGATGAGGCCAGGACTCCAAAACGGTGTCTCCCAGAAGGGTACGACCACTGATAGCTGCCACGGCCCGATCATGTAGATCAAGTTTTCATCCGGAGCATGAAGAAAGGAGTCGGAACACCGCGACGGAGCCTATAGGAAGGATACGACGTCAACAGATGCCGCCACCATCGGCTAGTACACGGATTGGGCAAGTGATGCACCCCAGCGTTCACACACCTCCGTCGCACCCTAGCTCCGCTAAACACCAGCAACCAAGCCACCCGCATGGCCATGACTGCCCGCTCGCACCTGAGACGCACGCTCCGCCTACGAATGTTGCGCCTCCCGCCGCCAGCGCAGCCGCCCTGCATCCAAACCTGTCCAACACCAGCCAAAGTGTTCGGCTTTGGTCCAAAAGGCGGCCCCAACCGTCGGGGCCGAAGCATACGTCCCGCCTAGAACACCGCTGGAGCTATGGCAGCGCGCACAGGCATGGAAAGAGGGAGGAAGGGGAGAGGACGAATCCACGACCAGCACACCCTTGTGTCGGTGACGGGTGGTCCGGCCACGTCGGCGCCGCCATCCCTCTCGCAAACCTTCCCACCGAGCAACCCATGTGCTGCCCCACCTCGGCGGCCGGCGTAGCTCAACGCAAGTCCACCAACGACACCCGACCATCGGCGAGGAAAACCCATGAAACGCCACCATCGACCAAAACTGCTCACCGGGGATGCCCACCTTCGAGCTCGCCGTTGTCCACCGTCGAAGCAACCGAAACTAACCAGCCCGCCCTCTGTCCCGCCGCTGCTACGCTTCCACCACCACCAGCCGAGACCACGACTGGGGCAGCCGCCCGCAACCCGCGTGGTATGGATCTAGATCTCGATGCCTAGATCACCGTCGTCACAAGCGCCCAGGCTCGCCCATCCACCAAGCTGTCGGGCAACTGGGCAGCAGGGTGACAGAGCACCGCGTCCGCCCGCTGTATTGCCGTGGCACCCGGCCCCCGCCATGTTCTGGCTCAGGTCGCTGGCCCTCACCAGCGCCGCATGGGCAAGAAGAGCCAGAGGCCCCACCGCCTGCAGCTACGGTTGGTCTTCGCCCAACCGCGCCGTCAAGCGGTGGTGAGGGCCAGCGGGATTGAGGATCCCCCCCCGGTCACCTCGTGGGAGGAGGGAGGAGGATTTCTCTTTCCAGTCATGTCTGCCATTGGTTATGACGCGTGGACAACGTAATTGACTAGAAGATGGACAAGGGGCCCACAAGCCCGAGGGGCGCGGCCTACCCCCTGGTCACGCCACCCCATCTTGTGGGGCCCCTGCTGCTCTGTATGACATAATTCTTGTCCTATAAATTCCCAATATTCCTGGCACCCTCAGAGAGACAAACGAGAGAATTTAATCGCCGCCGCAAGTCTTTGTTTCGAATGGATCCCATCTGGATCTCTGTTCTGGAGCTCTGCCGGAGGGGGAAACCATTGGGGTGGCCATCTTCATATATAAACCTTGCTGCCTCCATGATGATGTGTGAGTAGTTCCTTCAGGACCTACGGGTCCATAGTAGTAGCTAGATGACCTCTTCTTCTTCTTCTTCTCCTCTCTCTCTCTCTCTCTCTCTCTCTCTCTCTCTCTCTTTCTTGGATCTTCAATACAATGATGTCCTCCAAGATCAATCCGATGTAATTCTTATGGTGTCTTTGCTGTGATCCGATGATTTGTGGATTTATGATCAGATTGTTCATTGGATATAATTGGAGTTTCTTTGTTGTATGATTAAGTAGCTATGTATACTTTTCGAGTTATTTGTCTTCCCTGGCCAAGATAGATGGGTAATTCTTCAGAGGGAGTGGTGCATAGTAGTAGGTTCAACCTCATGGTGATCTTGCCCAGTGACAAAAAGGGGCAAAGTCACATGATGTGTTGTTGCTACTAAGGATAAAACAACGGGGATTGATCTTATTGCTAGGTTTCTTTCTGTCGAGCTACATCATGTCATCTTGCTTATTGTGTTACTCTATTTCTTGCAAACTTAATACTGTCACATGCATGCTAGATAGCGGTCTTGGGATGGAGTAACAGTAGTAGATGTAGATGGATAACGGTCTAATTTTCATTCACATGATGCCTATACAAGATTATGCCATGAATGATCGTAGTATGAAGGCTGCTTATCTGTCAATTGCCCAACAATAATTTGTTTACTATGCCACTACCTGCTTTCGAGAGAGAAGTCACTAGTGAACCTATGGCCCCCAGGTCCATTCTCTATTATTATTTGTGTTGCTCTATTGCTCTCTTTACTATTTTGCCATTTGACATATCATTGTCTATCACTATTTTCTTTTAACCTTGTAACTAGCAAGACGAGGGGATTGACAACCCCCTTGCCAAGTTGGGTGCAAGCATTTATTTTGTTTGTGTGCGGGTGATGCGTATCTTGCTAGCTTGTGGACTCCTACTGGTTCGATAAACTTGGTTCTTTAACTGAGGGAAATACTTTTTACTGTTGTACTACATCACCCTTCCTCTTCGGGGAAATCCA
>CM022300.1:598116776-598142756 GCA_011799875.1 Thinopyrum elongatum | reverse complement strand
ACACCTCCTATGGGATTAGCATGGAACTGGTGTGGCATGACCTTCATCCTGTAAGCATGGGAGGGGGGGGGGGTTTTGTAGCCCCTCCAGGACACTTGCCAGTCGTGTGTGTGGTACGTCCCCGACATGGTGAGGCCACGGGCGCAAGTGTAGTCGCGCACATCACCGTTCTTGCAGCTACGCCAAATAATCCTGTCTGTCCAGCAGGTGGACGTGTGCCCGGACATGTTGATGACCGAGTGGGTTCTTCGGAGCTTAAGGGCCTTTCTCCTTGGTTCGTATCTCGAGGTGGTCCGTGGTGGTTGACTCCACCTCGGGCTCCATGCGCCTCGAGGGCATATTTGTTTGTGCCTATCTGTCGATCTCTTGTCCCGGGGAGGATACGGTCGAGGTTTCAACCCAGTCACGTATGAAAGCGCGTTGTCCTCGGCCTCGGTCCAACTAGTCCCGCAAGTTCTGCGGGGTAAGATATGTTAGACCAGTCTGTTTGAGCCTTGTCTCGGGGCCTGCTCAGGCCCTAGGAGCCGGTCCATATGTCGTTTAGCTAATCTTCTCCGGTCTGAGACGTTTGGATTCTTTGATGCTTTGATTTCCGTTAATAGCCAATAGCTTGCATCGATTTGTGAGCTGGGGTACTCAAGGTGGTGGCTTGTAAGCGTCATACTCATTGGGCCGAGGCGTCCTCCTCCTGTCACACAAATTATATCTCCGTCGTTGGGTCATCGTCGTCCCCATTGATCATGTAGTCGCCGTGGTTATTGCAGGCGCCATTGTCTAGTGTGTGGATTAACTCTTGTCCGTTGTTCTAATGGAAAAGTGGTTATATGTGGGGGAAGGAACAACCAATTCCTTGGACCAATATGGAAACTCGGTAACTCTGCTTGCTTTAATAAAAAAAATCCCTGATGATCATGTTGTTGTACTCTCGAGCCTAATAGTGGAGCATTTGCAAGAAACGACGAGATGGAGGAAGGGTGAAGAAGGGGTCTTAAAGATCATCTGGTTGATTCAGAGAAGTATGCTTAGAGGCCATGTTGGAACCCGGTGTGCTCAGATTGCAGTGTGAAAAGTTGAGATGCGCAAAGTTCTTAGTAGAGTTGTTCTTGTTGTCTCTCCCTTTCTGGTGCGTTGTAGATAGTTTATTGTTCTCCGCGTGACACCTGTCTTTTGGTTGCCGCGATTAGCTCTATTTCCTTGCAGTCTTGTTTTAGTTCTTTTTGGTTCCAAACTCTTGTAAATTGTTAGCCCTTTGTTTAATGGAAAATTGATGCGGAGGTCCCTTCTCTAAAAAAAACTTATGATCGTTATTTTTTCTTCTTAAATTAGAACTAGAAATATGATTTTGCTACATTTCAGAAACTAGGCACACCAAAACAGGTTCCAAAACCAGCTCCGACATAGATAGACGGTATGCAGCAAATATACGAGAAAAGGTTATTATATGCGAGTTGGTTCTGTAACAGCCTTGTGTGGAAGCCATTTTATTTGGCTGATGGAAATATCTTTGATCCTTTCCTCACAAACCTACTAACGCCGCGCTCTGACAAATTAATCAGTGTATGTGGGCTGCACTGTTTACTCTAACAAAAGGGGGGGGCAAGGTGAGGTTTGGTGTCATGAACCTAGGTAAGAAAGCTAACCGTGAGGGTTAGGTTTATGCACTGAACTGGTCATGATAAAACTTTTAGCACGAGGATGCCTAAATTACTCTTACTAAGGTCGTTCATATCTCTCCTTTGGTTAGGCGGTCCAATTAATGTCGTCGCCTCTTCCTGCAAATACTCAATTATTGCGAGGAGAGAAATTTGCACACGTAATACATATCGAACTACCGTGATGATAACAGGGGATGCGACATATATCAATTGATTACAGGTAGTTCGTGCATGGATCGACCGCACCACGATGTCTTCCTTGTCGGCACAATCGCTAGCTACGCGTTGTCTTATGTTGGCTGGATTTCATGACAAAAGCTGTTATAGAAAAATATATAGTTTGTTAGATTAGGATCAGAGTTTGGAAAATATAGATGCATATATTTTATGAATAATTTCTGGATAGAACAGGTTGATAAAACTCTTCCAAGATGTTAACTTGAGTATCGCTAAGATCATATCAAAATTTCTGCTATCAATCCTCATGGCCTCTGTGCCAGCTCTCCTTGGGTTGGGCACTTCGTCCACTAAGCCGCCGCTTCTTCCGGAAAATACTCAACACTTCAGGAGAACATAACGTACAGGGGCTGCTACATATAGTAGATGTATTAGGTGGGTCATTGGTGTGGATCGACGAGCCTCGGTGTCTTTCTTTTCACACACAATCTCCCGCGTCGCTGATGTTGCTGGATTTCGTGACACATTATAGGCAAAATATAAATTTCATAGTTTGAAAAGCTCGGTTGCACACATTATTTCAGATGGATTTATGGAAAGAACAGGGGTAGTCGGTGGTTAGTAGTCACTCGATATGCAGTAGAAGTCATGCATGCACCCATATGAATCAAAGCCCACGGCATGGAATAGGTGACATAGTATGACTCGAGCTAGAAAACGATTGATGGCTGTCCGCAGCTGCTCGTATTGACTACCTTTCATGCATGCGCACCAGGACCACCTGTTCAGACTATGACCAGGTAGATGATACTGTATTCTATTTACATAGTGGAATTCATACTGCTCTCTTGCCGGTGTTTCTTATCTTTAAATATTTCTTAATAGTGATGGGTGGTGGCTTTTCCTGGAACCAGCCCTGCATATGCACTGTGGCGACTTCGGTTCACTATATAGAGTTGGCCTGGCTGTATACGCTGATTGACTGTGAAGGGAGAAACGTGTCTTAAGGGCAACTGGTAAAGTTATCCAAATAGTTAATCGGCACCCAGAGACCAATTTCCATCGGTTGCACTTGAGATGTTCTATTTGCTCACGAGTTCGAGCCAATATAAACACAGGTATCCCCTGCATCTTCAACCATCCTCCACTCACGCCAACAAACAGAAATAGGAAGACGAGAGAAAGAAGAGCCAAAAAAGACACTAAAACGAAATGGATCATCCTCTTCCTTCCTTCTCCTTTGCTGCACTTTCGCGTTGTCTCATGGCCGGCCACTGGCTTCTGATCCTGAGCCCAACTCCAGGACTTCTGTGTCGCCCGACATGAATTCACCAGGGTACTATCCATTACATATGGTGAAATCTATTTCTGGAAATTAATGCAAGTCAATAAAACTTTGTATAAAAATCGAGCTACATGTTACATATATTGTGCCCTCAGTCCGTGGTCAATGGTTTTGTTTGCAAGCACCCGATGGAGGTCACTGCAGTGACTTCTTCAAGGCGGGCAACAATCGACACAGCCTAGGGGCCAAAACAAGGTTGGATTCTAACGTCACTTTGATCAACGTCATTGCAGATTGCTGGACGAACACCATCGGCATATCACATTGCGCGCATCGAATTCTCCGTGGGTCAGAACCCACCACATACGCACCCTCGCGCCACTGAGATGTCCTCACGGTGCTTCGAGGGAACACTGGAGTGGCTCTGTTGGACATCCACCCAGCCGGCCCCAACAGGAAACAAGTTTCCTTCCAGGTGCTCAACAAAGGTGATGTGTTCGTCTTCCCGTGGGGCTCATCCACTTCCAATTCAAACCCACCCGCACCAGCCTGCTTTTGCAATTGCCGCGCTAAGCAGCCAGAACCAGGGGGCTAGCACAATTGCCACTGCAGTGTTGGGACGTCGGATACCCACCAATATCAGATGATTCTGACAAGGCATTTCAGGTGGAAAAGAAACAATAGACTATCTACAGTCTAATTATGGGAGAACAAACCCATACTAAGTCGGACGTTTGTTAATACCTGGGAAAAGGACCAGTGCACAGTGAAGGACATGGTTGAGTTCCTAGCCTAGATAGGCATTTTCATAATCTATAAAATAAATTGGAGCATAGGTCATGCATGTGTGTCTGTAACCATGTGAATGTATTTGTACCTCTGAATAATTCGGCAATATTGTATTATCATACTAATATGATCCATTCTCTTTGGAATCTGATGGTCGATTTCTCATAAACAAATCAAAATTCTTGGTTCATTCCCTTGGTTCGGATAATAGATTTTATATGACAATTAAATAAAATATATTTTGATGCTGGGGTGAACACCTAGGTTTATCTTTGCACTACATGAGAATATGCCATGGTTGGAAACCCAGTTGTGCTCAGGATTGATATGGAATGTTGCAATTTGAAAGGTTGCTTTCTGGAGTCGTTGTTGAGGATCTCGCTTTCGTGCATGTACTAAGAAGTTACGGTGTCTTTTGCTATCTAGCTTGCTTTAGTTGTTGTTAGCTTGATTTTCCAGCCATGTTTGTTTTAGCTTCCTTTGGGTTCAAAACTCTTCTAATTTTGATTGAGGGTTTCGTTAATTGAAAAGTTCGATGAGGGTGGCTTGTTGTATCAAAAAACATATGACCGTTTATTTTTGTTCTTATTGTTCCGGTTAATATATGATTTTGCTAAGTTTTAGCAATTGGGCACACGGGGACCAAGGATCCAAAAAAATCAGCTCCAACATATATGGAAAGCATGACATAAAATACAAAAGAGGCGATTATTACTGAAACCCCCCCCCCACCCCCCCCCACATGATTATATTTGCAATGTTTCTGCGACGAAGCGGTGATAGAAGCATTTCTTCTCAAAACAGAATTTCCACCCTGCTTTATAAAAAAGCAAGAACACACCCAACAACAACAGTGGTCGTGGAAATCCTCATACAAGGGGGGATGTGATCAAAGAAAAGCCACATGAAAAAAAGCCAAACACGCTTAACAGGACACAGAAGAAAGTACACAAAATAGATGTCTCGCCATTCCGCGAGAGAAGAAGAACGGGAGAGGCTGGACCACCTTGAATACCCAACCAGGGACTCAACACTGGACTTTGTTGCACTGTTCACGACCCAACTACCTCCGAAGAGGACCCTCTGGCCTCTTGCTCGATACCATAGGAGTTTGAGGGGGGTAGGGTGAGGATATCCACACCATTTTGAGCACGGCAACCGCAACCGAAAGACGTCGCACTCACCGGCTGAACCACCAAGAGGGTCACGACGCAATGCGCCCACTACCATCGCGTCGTGATGGCCAAAACAAGTGTTATCATCCTAACTAGCAGGGGAGAGGAGGAGGTGATTGGAGGGGTCACCTACTACAGTAGGGTCACATACCTGAAAATCTTGGACCACATAGGGTCCCACACCTCCTTGGTAGGTCCCTGGACCGTGGGTGCACCCGGATGCGCAACATTAAGAGATCCACTCGGATAGACTGACGACACTCGGAAGTCCCCTCTCGTCTGCCCAACCATCACCACTCGGACAGAGAAGACGCAGGGAATGACGTGGGAGCTTGCAACGGTCGAGGTGGTCTGTACGGTCAGGGCTTTTAAGCATAGTATGGCTGCCATTACCTGTTAATACGGTGTCATAGCTAGTTATACCGAAACACTGCCATAGTTATGGGCAGAAATCCCCGTTGTAAGTTGGGTGGGTGCAGAGGCCATGACGCACTCCTTTATAGGTCGCCTTCCTCTCATTGGCAAGGGTTTCAACCTTCCTTAATCTTATTACCCCAAAGAGAAAAATAATCCTCCGGACAAGAGACCGTAGGGTTGTACCTTCTCCGAGAGGGGTCTGAACTCGTAAAAACCGAGTGCCACACCTGCGCCATAGCTAGGCGCGCCCTATTGATATGTCTCCAACGTATGCTGAGTAATTGTATGAAGTATTCATGCCATGTTCTACAACAATTTTATATGGTTTTTGGTATGAATGCATGGGAAACTAACCCAAGACGACGCTGTTTTCAGCAGAAGACTACCGTGGTGTGGTTTTTTTGTGCAGAAATGAAAAGTTTTCCAAAGAGCGAAAATTTTGATGAGTTAGTTTTTTTTGGAAAAAAGGACCCAGAAGCTTCGTGGACGGAGCAGAAGGTTAGGAGTAGGGCACAAGACACCGGGGTGCGGGCCAGGCCCTTGCCCGTGCCCCGGTGGGTTGGCTCACTCGAGGCCCATCTTAGCGTGAAACCAACGCCAAAAAATTTCTATAAATAGAAAGAAGAAACCATCAAGTGTAACCCCAGATCAGAAAGTTCCGTAGCCGCAAGCTCTTGTAGCCATGACGAAACCAATCTACACCCTATTTGGCACTCCGCAGGAGGGGGAAATCATCATCGTGGCCATTCTTCATCATCCTGGCGGCCACCGTGATGAGAAGGGAGTAGTCCACCCTCGGGGCGGCTGAGGGTTTGTAACCAGTAGCTATGTGTTTGTTAATCTCTCTCTTCTCTCGTGTTCTTGGAGTCACGATCTTTGATGTATTGCTGGGCTGTTATATAGTTGGTGATCATATGGGTGTTCCCCTCTCTTCTTGTTGTGATGAATTGAGTTTTCAGTTTGAGATTTCGTTTTATCGGATTGAATACTGTTATGGATGTGAGTGCACTTGATATATGTCTTGCATATGAATACTTGGTGACAATGGGGGATAGATTGATTCACTTGATATATTTTTTTGGCATCAACACGCGGATTGCCCGAGGAGGACATTGGGGTAATCTATGCATAGGGTTGAGCATGTGTTGTCCTGTGTATCCGGTAGAAATCTTGGGGACATTCTTTGAGGTCTTTGTGTTGGATTGAGGTTACGAATCTGAATTTGCTTGGGTGGTTGTATTAGTACGAACTCTTGATAGATCGATCGGAAAGAATAGCTACATGTTATTTAAAGTACGAACTTCTTAATAGATCGATCGGGAAAGAATAACTTGGTGGTTTTTAGTAAAACTCTTGGATAGATCGATCGGAAAAAGAAAGATTACAAACAATTTCTTCTTATTTCTCGACTAGATAAGAACGTTGGAGTGATTCTTGCATCGTCAGTTGAGGGTGATGGGTTATATGATCAATTAGATAGCATGGTGAGGAGATTGCACTAGCGAAAGACGGACCCTAGCCTCATTCAAATTGCAATACCGTTTGTGCCCATGTTATCAATTTGCTACCTTGCTGTTTTTATGTTCCTGATTACAAAAATCAATATATACTATACATTACTACCGTTTAGTACCATCTCTTCGCCGAATAGTGCACCTAACAAATTACCATTGTATTGGTTGGTTGGGACATAAGAGACTTTGTATATTTTGGGTGCAGGGGGGGTTTGAGAGAGAACATCTTCACTACACCTCCCACGATTGAAAACCTTAGGCATCACTTGAGGGAAATTTGCTCCGTCCTACAAAATCTGCGCTTGGAGGCCCAACCGACGTTGTACAAGGAATAATGTTGCCTAGTAGGACATCAAGCTCTTTTTCTGGGCCGTTGCTGGGGAGGTGAGTGGCTTGAAGGTATATCTTTAGATATGCAATCGATCTTTTAGTTTCTTGTTTATCACTAGTTTGATTTATAAAAAGAAAAATACAAAAAAAATGGAAGTTGAGGTTGCCATTTCATATGATGTTCAGCTGTTATAAGTCTTTCATGAAAATGTGGAAAGGAAGATTGTGATAATTGATGAGGAAGAATTCTATAAAATATTTGGACAAGCAATCCTTGGAGATGAGCATGATTGCAATGTTGCTAGTGATGAATTCTTTGGAATATCCATGATGTAAGATATGCAAAGAAACTACAGATGGGGATGCTATGTTTGATGAGATATATTTTTAGTGCCCCAGTTTTGAGGAGAAATGATTAGATGAAAGCATGCCTCCTATCTATGATAATTATGGTGGATGACCATGTATGCTAAGGAATAATGATAACCATGAAACTTCGCATCATGCTTTTAATTTCAACACATGAGTTAATTTTGTTTGAGTTTGCATCCACTACTATTGATGCGAATACATTTGCTTATGTGGAGAGTAACAAAATTCTATGCTGAGGCATCATGATGAAAGAATGATTTTTGTGATGATAGTATATTGTTGAATTCACTCATGCTACTACTAGAAATTATTGTGGAGAGGGGAACAATGCTTTTACATATTGCAATAATATCAAGTGTCCTCTCTATGTGTTGAAAATCTTGAAAGTTTTGCTCGTTTGCCTTCATATTGCTAGTGCTTCTTGTTCCCATAAGCGGGATGTTTCATCATAAATCCCTATGCGCATAGGAAGTGGGTTAGACTTAATGTGCTAGTCATAGCTTCATGATGCTACCATTATGTTTATATTCTTTACTGTTATGTGAGCATCATTAATGAAATCATTCATGCCTAGCTAAAAGGCATTTATTAAAGAAAAGCGCTTGTTGGGAGAAAAACCAAAACACTTTACCTACTTTTTTGTGTTTTCCACATCGGTTAGGCTACTGTAGTGGACCTTGTTCTATAGGCGTTTGTTTCAAAAAGTGCAAGTAAAGCCTTTGGGATAGTGTGGATGATAGTGACTTGCATTTTCTTTGCCAAAAACAGAAAACTTTGCAATCCTGTGATAGAAAGTCCTGTATTTACTGGAACTTGGAAAATTCTGAATTCTTTTACAGTTGATGAGTCTACACATTTTCTACGTTGTCTAATTTTCAGAAATTTTGGAGTTACAGAAATTATGACTAATATTGAGATTTTATGTAAGGTGGTGTTTTTGACAGATTAAGTTTTCAATGCAAGTTGCTGTTTCTAGTTTTATGGTTATATTGCTCAATATAAATTGTGGAATGATAAGGTACAGTAGGAATGGTGTGATAACAATTATGCATCTTATCTGACAGTACCAAAGGGAATTTGATTGTCTTATCATACTAAACCATCTCATGAAGTTCCGTAAGTTTAAGTTTTGGGTGATTGAAGTTTTTTCAAGTTTGGGTTGAGATATAGATATGAGGAGAATATAAGAAAGTGACAAGGAAACCCTATAGCTTGGGACACATGCAATCCCGTGCACAAGGCACCCCAAGGTAATTCAGGAAGATCCAAGCAAAACTAAGCTTGGGATGCCCCGGAAGGCAGCCACTCTTTGTCTCCAACATTATCGGTATCTTACTTGGGGACTTATCTGTTATTCGTCAAGATATGAGTTTTTGCTGGTGCCTCCATTTGATTTTGTGTTTTTTTATTTGCTTGATGCTATCTATAATAATGTTTCATGCCAATAGGAAAGCTATCAATCCTGTTCACCCTTAGTCGTGATATCACATATTTTAATTTTAATTTTTGATTCCAAAACAATTATTAAAAATAAACAAAAATGATTAACAAACAACAATGATTAATTTAAAAACTCAAAAATACTTCAAACAAAAAAAAGGAAAAATTACCAAAAAAAACAAAAATTCTAAAAAAAAAATCAAAAAATCTAACAATTAAATATACATAAAAGTTAAAATAGATAAGTAATAATAATATGAATTTCAATGAAAATTAAAAAAGGAATAATAATATTATTATTATGCCATGTATCATTTATATCTTTTCAAATCTGGTAAATCAAAAATTCAACAAATAATATAGTCCTATTATGATCAGAAAGTGACCATGATAGGTCACACGCGTTCACCGTTGAGTTTGAAATTATTATCTAAAAACAATAATTATTAGTCAAACACTAATATTTATTGAATAATTAGTTGACCACGGGGTTGACCAGAGTTTGACCACATTTCATTTTTTTAAACTTATATTAATGAAGAATTTTTTTGTGTTCAATATGAACCATTCAAGCCACCTCCTTAAATTTCAACCCTTTGTTACTTCATGAGTAAGTTTTCATGCATTTAATGATTCTGTGAGCTACATTAGCCTGAAATGAAAAGCCACTTTAAAAAGGAACGCTTGGAAGGAAAGGTTGAAACTGCATGGGTACAATCATTTCACCCAAATAGCTTGTACTAAAAAAGTTGAGAGGGTTATGAAAAAAAAAAACTGGATGCACTTCGTGTAACAAACTGGGGACCATTCGAAGTAAGTAAGTAAGTAAGTAACAGGTTTCGGAAGAAAAACTCAGCTGTTACAAAGACATTCCTTTTTTAAATATTATTTCAACTGAGGAATTTTGTATGTGTTCAATAGATAACCATTCAAAGCCACATCTTAAATTTTCAACCCTTTTTTGCTCATGTGCTAGTTTGTCATGCATTTTATGATCTTGAGCCTAAAAGCCGGAAAAAAAAAGATCCAAATGAAACTCTGGAAAACCTTAAAACCGGGGACTTACAAAAGTCCCGAAACTGTTATTCTTCTAAACAGTAAAACACTAAGGCAAACCATAAACCTAAACCTAAAAGCTGAAATCTAAACCCTAGCCCTAAACCATAAAAGTTCTGAAAACGTCCCCAAAAACTCTATTTTTCCTTTGGATTTGGGTGATTTAAAAAATAGTCCGACACCCTAAACCGAATTAAAACCGTCTGAAACTGTATTCTAAAACAGTAAACACCTCGGGTTCCAAACCATAAAACTAATCCTAACTTTGAAATATAACCCTAGCCCTAAACCCTAAAAACGTCTAATAACGCCAAAAACTCTATTTTCCCTTTGGGAATTGGTGGTGATTCTGATTTTAAAAAATTTATCCTAAACCCGAAACCCGGGACTTAAAAAAACATCCGAACACTTATTCTAAACAGTAACACCTCGGGTTCAAACCATAAAACCTATACACTCAAACTCTGAAATGAAATATAAACCTAAAAAACGTCCTAAAACATCCAAAAAAAACTCTATTTTCCCGTTGGAATTTGGGGATTTTAAAAAAATTGTCTAAACGGAAAAACTTGTTTTCTTCGGATGATACCTCTTTTTTTCTGACAAAATTTTGACTGTAGATATTGTATTTTCTGAATGAGATGATTAGTTATGATTTTTTCAAGTTTCATGTTGGTAAAAAGGCTTTAGTCCCGGTTGGAGTCTCCACCCGGGACTAACAGATAGGACCTTTAGTCCAGGTTTTAAAGACACCAACACCCCCTGGGTTGTACAGGGCTGGGAGAAAAAATGAAATTGAAAAAAAAATTTGAAATTATTTTAAGTCCCGGTTGGTACCTCCAACGGGACTAAAGATAGACCATAGTCCGGTGGACAGATACTAACAGGACTAAAGGGGCTGGGAACAGTTCGAAAGCCGGTCGCAAACCCTTTAGTCCCGGTTGGGTCTCCAACCGGGACTAAAGAATCCCGTTCGAACCGGGACTGATGCCTGCGCCGATCGAACCGGGACTAAGCTCACAATTACACCCGGCGTAATGCAAAGCGGGATGGATTAATGCTCCGCTCCGGGGCTGTGTGACGAAAAGCCCTGTTGTCTACTAGTTTTATGATTAGATTATTCATTGAATATAATTGAAGTTTCTTGTGTGTGATTTGAGTAGCTATTGTAAGCTCTCGAGTATTGGTCTTATCCTGTCCAAGATGATGGGTAATTCTTGCAAAGGGATGGGCATAGTCGTGGGTCAACCTCCCCCAGGGTGATCTTGTCCAATGTCAAAAAGGGGCAAAAAGCAAAGGGCTTGTGTTGTTGATATAAGGATAAAACAATGGGGAGATGATCGTATTGCTACGTTTCTTTTTGCAAAGCTACATCCATGTTCATCTTGCTTATTGCGTTACCTATTTGCAAAACTTAATACTTTGAACATTGCACATGCTGGATAGCGATCTTGTGGTGGAGTAACAATGAGTGGATGTAGTGGGATTAAGAGTCTAATTGTCATGAAGTGGATGGGCCTATACAAAATTATGTCATGAATGATCATAGTTATGAAGTTGCTGATATGTCAATTGCCCAACAGTAATTTGGTTACCAGGCATTACAGCTTTCAAGAGAGAAAGTCACTAGTGAAACTATATATCCCCCGGGTGCATGCATATATTATGTATTTTTGTTTGCTTATTGCTTTTTTTACTATTTTGCAATTTGCCTATCACTGTCGATCACTATTTTCTGTTAAGGTTTAACTAGCAAGACGAGGGGATTGACAACCCATTGCCCAAGTGGGTGCATGCATATTTTTTGTTTGTGTGCGGGGTGATGCTTACTGCTAGCTAAGATTTTACTAGTTGGATAAACTTTGGTTCGTAACTGATGGACTAACATCACCCTCCCACTTCGAAGAAAGAAATTTCAAAACAACTCCTAAGGGAGAGTAGCACGGAATTGGGGGTTCAAGGGACCTCATCGTAAGCAACTGAGGGTGGGTAGGCTCCTAGAACTTGCAGTCGGATTTTGGTATCCTACCCCATATGGCGTAAGGTCGACATGGTTACGTGCAGTTCGCAAGTGTAGTCGCGCACATAACGGTTCTTTGCTAGCTACACAAATATCCGTCTGTAATAGCAGATGGGCCCGTGCCTGGAAATTTATTGATCGATCGATGTAGGTTTTTCGAGACCTTAAGGGCCTCTTCTCCTTGGGTTGTATCTCGGGTGGTTCTGTGGTGGGTTAACTCCACCCGGGCTCCATTGCGGCCTCGTGGGTCATATTTGTTGTTGCCTATCTGTTATCCTTTCCAGGGAGGACGGTTCAAGGGCTTCAAGCCAGTCACGTTTGAAGCGTTGCTGTCCTCGGCCCTGCCGCGTCCAACTCGTCCAGCAAGTTTCTGTGCGTAAGATCCGTTTTAGTAACATGTCTGGTGGAGTTGTCATCGAGCCTGCCGCGGCCCTAAGGAGCTCAGGTCCAATGTGGTTCAGCTCATCCGCTTGCACCTGAGACGTGGGGACTCGTTTTGAGCATTTTTGGTAGAATAGCCAATCTTGCTTGCACAGAGGGCCTAGGAGTAATGAGCAGGTTGATGGTCGTGGCCGCGAATGCGTGCTCCAAGGTTTGGGAGTTCGTTGCCGCCCTATGTACGCAGCTGCGACGGGCGCCGTCGACTTTAGGTCCCGTCGCCGTGCAGGTAAGCGATCTACAAAAAACTTGCATTCCTGTAAAAACAAGTTTGTGATAGCAGCATTTTCATTTGGAATCATGGAAATGTCTTGTCTGTATAGGAAACTAAAACGCACCTCTCCAAGAATTAATCGGTTATGATGGTGGCGCTGGCCTAATCGTTGAGTACTGTCATAGTTTTCCGTTTGATTAGATAGGCACGGCCCAATAATGTCGTTGCTTTCTTCTGCGAATTACTCAACCACTGCGAGAGAAATTTGACGAAGTAAATATTGATTGAAGTGATGATAAACAGGGGGCTGCTAACCAAAATAGCAAGGTTCTTGTTATGTGTGCAATCCATCGCCAAATCTGTTGGGCAAAACTGTAATAATTGCTAGTTTGAAAAAGCTGTTTACAATTCTATGCCAAACTGTGGAAATACAGGGAGTAGTAAATCACTCTATATGTCTTTAGAAGGTCTTGCACCAGGAATCCCACGCATTAGTAGTGACTTGTCTCATGCATGTCGGCCTCGAGCTAGAAAAAGATTGATTGCCGTACATGACTGGGCTTTTCCACTGCTCCTGAATGAAGTTCGTGAACCCAGTTCAGACTATGAGTTTAGACCAGGTGGGTTATATGAAAGTATGGTAGAAAACGGACGATACTTAGAATAGCAACCCCTCATACCACCCTGCTTCCTTCATCTTTCCCCATACCCTAAAGTAGGTACCTTCCTTTTTCTTCATCCAACCCGAATCCACGGCCACCCCTACTGTCCGTTAAACTAAGTGGAATCATTTGGTTTATTGCCGGATGTTTCTGTGTTAAATCTTTCCTTAATTAATAAGGTGACGGGTGGGAAACTTTCCTGGAATTAGCCATGCATGCCATTGTGGAGACTCGGGGGATATGAAGAAACATCAAGTTAATACTAGTGTCATCCATAGAGTTGCTTTATCTATCTAGTCGTACATCACATAGTGCTAGATCGCTTCAATTGAAGGAAAAAACGTGTAAAGGGAGCATGTAAGTTTATGCAAAAATTTAATCAGCAGCCAGAGCCATTTCAATCTGTTGGTCGGTTCCACCTGACTATGTCTATTGCTCCGAGTTCGCAACACGGCTCACTGCGCCTATATAAACACATACCACCCTGCAGTGTTCAAGCATCACTCAGCCCACAAACCAAAAGGAACACAAAAAAAGAAGAGCCAAGATACTAAACTCAAATGGCAACCCCTCTTCCATCCTTCTCCTTGTGCTCTTCTGCCTTGGTCTCATGGCAGTCCATTGCCTCCGATCCTGGCCCACCAGGACTTTTGTGTCGCCGACATGCATTCACCAGGTACTATCCGGTTTCTTCATCATGTTTTCACCAAATGATTCTGGAAATATATTCAAGTCGGAAACAAGGGTAAGATCTGAGTTACGTTACATCTCCTCTATGCAGTGCGTGTCAATGGGTTTGTCTCTGCAAGAACCAGATGGAAGTTAACGCAGACGGCTCTTCAAGGCAGCCAACCTCTCACAAGCCTAGGGTGACCAACAGGTTGGATCCAACAGTCACTTTGATCAACGTCATGCAGAGATGCTGGACTCAACCCCACTCGCATCTCAATTGCGCAGACTATGCTCCCTTGGGTCAGAACCCACCACATACGCACCCTCGCGCCACGAGATCCTCACGGTGCTCGAGGGGACAATGTAGTGTTGGCTTTGTCACATCCAACCAGCCCGCCCCTAACGAAAAAAGTTCCTCTCCAAATTGTTCAACAAAGGTGATGTGTTTGTCTTCCCCGTGGGGCTCATCCACTTCAATTCAACCCCAACCCCCACCAGCCCGCGTGTAGCAATTGCCGCGCTCAGCAGCCAGAACCCAGGGCTATCACAATTGCCAATGCAGTGTTTGGGTCGGACCCACCAATATCAGATGATTTCTTGCCAAGGCATTTCAGGTGGAAAGAATACAATAGACTATCTACAGGCTCAGTTTTGGGAGAACAACCACAACTAAGCAGACATTTGTTGTTATGCGGAAATTAGTGCATAAAACCAGATTTGGTTGAATTTCTCAAGCATCCTATCTATAAAATAAATGGAGAATAGTCATGCTGCTGTGAGTCTGTAAGCCATGAATGTATTTCAATGTTATGAATAATCAACAATATCTCTTTTCATCACTCTGATAGGATGTCGAATGCTATTTTGGTTATATGCGTCATATTTCCCATAACAAAAAAAAATCAGGGTTCTTTTCCCTTTCTCCGATAAACTAGATGATTATCTAGTAATTTATTTGTATAGTTTGCTGGTTTGGTTGAACACCTCCGGAAATTCTACAAATAGTGGCTTGTGTGCAATAATGTGCGGCACTATAATGTCTGCCATTGGTTTATGATGAAAAAGGGGTTGCCCCGCTTTATATATAAGCAACCATCACCGCATTACAACCAAGTAGACCGATATAAACACACGCCACCACCGCCCACAACACACACGCAAGACAGATACCAGGTTGTCAGGCACTGAACGGCACCCCCCGAATACAAAAACATAATATGCGAAGAATACCGTTTGGACGCCGACGGAGACCTCCACCATGCACCACAACAAAGAGGTGTGACGGACAATGATGAGGCCAGGACTCCAAAACGGTGTCTCCCAGAAGGGTACGACCACTGATGCCGCCAAGGCCCGATCTGTAGATCAGTTTTCATCCGGAGCATGAAGAAAGGAGTCGGAACAACCGCCGACGGAGCCTATAGGAAGGATACGACGTCAACAGATGCCGCCACCATCGTGTTACACGGATTGGGCAAGTGATGCACCCCAGCGTTCACACCTCCGTCGCACCCTAGCTCCGCTAAACACCAGCAACCAAGCCACCCGCATGGCCATGACTGCCCGCTCGCACCTGAGACGCACGCTCCGCCTACGAATGTGCGCCTCCCGCCGCCAGCGCAGCCGCCCGCATCCAACCTGTCCAAACACAGCCAAAGTGTTCGGCTTTGGCTCAAAAGCGGCCCCAACCGTCGGGGCCGAAGCATACGTCCCGCCTAGAAAACCGCTGGAGCTATGGCAGCGCGCACAGGCATGGAAAGAGGGAGGAAGGGAGAGGACGAATCCACGACAGCACACCCCTTGTGTGTTGACGGGTGGTCCGGCCACGTCGGCGCCGCCATCCCTCTCGCAAACCTTCCCACCGAGAACCCATGTGCTGCCCCACCTCGGCGGCTGCGCAGCTCAACGCAGTCCCCAACGAACCCGACCATCGGCGGAAATGGAAAAACCCATGAAAGCCCCATCGACCAAAAACTGATCACCGGGGATGGCCCACCTCGAGCTCGCCGTTGTCCACCGTCGAAGCAACCGAAAACCAGCCCGCCCTCTGTCCGCCGCTGCTGCTACGCCTCCACCACCACCAGCCGAACCACACTGGGGCAGCCGCCCGCAACCGCGTGGTATGGATCTAGATCTCGATGCTAGATCACCGTCGTCACAAGCGCCAGGCTCGCCATCCCCAAGGTCGGGCAACTGGGCAGCAGGGTGACGAGCACCGCGTTCGCCCTTATGGCCGTGGCACCCGCCCCCGCATGTTCTGGCTCAGGTCGCGGCCCTCACCAGCGCCGCATGGGAAGAGAGCCAGATGCCCCACCGCCTGCAGCTACGGTTGGTCTTCGCCAACCGCGCCGTCAAGCGGTGGTGGAGGGCCAGCGGGATTGAGATCCCCCCCCCCCCCGGTCACCGTGGGAGGGAGGGAGGAGGATTCTCTTTCCAGTCATGTCTGCCATTGGTATGACGCGTGACAACGTAATTGACTAGAAGAGGAGACAGGGGCCCCACAGCCCGAGGCGCGGCCTACCCCCTGGTCACGCCACCCCCTTGTGGGGCCCCTGTGCTCTGTATGACTAATTCTTGTCCTATAAATTCCCAATATTCCTGGCACCCTCAGAGAGACAAACGAGAGAATTAAATCGCCGCCGACAGTCTTTGTTTCGAATGGATCCCATCTGGATCTCTGTTCTGGAGCTTGCCGGAGGGGAAACCATTGGGGTGGCCACTTCATATATAAACCTGCTGCCTCCATGATGAGTGGAGTAGTTCCTTCAGGACCTACGGGTCCATAGTAGTAGCTAGATGACCTCTTCTTCTTCTCTCTTCCTCTCTCTCTCTCTCTCCTCTCTCTCTCTCTCTCTTCTCTCTCTCTTTTGGATCTTCAATACAATGATTCCCCAAGATCAATCCGATTTAATTTTATTGTGTCTTGCTGTGATCCGATGATTTGTGGATTTATGATCAGTTGTTCATTGGATTAATTGGAGTTTTCTTGTTGTATGATTAAGTATATGTATACTTTTCGAGTTATTTGTCTTCCCTGGCCCAAGATAGATGGGTATTCTCAGATGGGAGTGGTGCATAGTAGTAGGTTCAACCTCAGGTGATCTTGCCCAGTGACAAAAAGGGGCAAAGTCACATGATGTGTTGTTGCTACTAAGGATTAAACAACGGGGATTGATCTTATTGCTAGGTTTCTTTCTGTCGAGCTACATATGTCATCTTGCTTATTGTGTTACTCTATTCTTGCAAAACTTAATACTGTCACATGCATGCTAGATAGCGGTCTTGGATGGAGTAACAGTAGTAGAGTAGAGGATAACGGTCTAATTTCATTACACTGATGCCTATACAATATATGCCATGAATGATCGTAGTATGAAGGCTGCTTATCTGTCAATTGCCCAACAATAATTTGTTTACTATGCCCACTACCTGCTTTCGAGAGAGAGAAGTCACTAGTGAACTATGGCCCCAGGTCCATTCTCTATTATTTTGTGTTTCTCATTGCTCTCTTATTTTGACCATTTTGCTTGACATATCATTGTCTATCACTATTTTCTTTTAACCTTGTAAGTAACTAGCAAGACGAGGGATTGAAACCCCTTGCCAAGTTGGGTGCAAGCATTTATTTTGTTTGTGTTGCGGTGGGTGATGCTTATCTTGCTAGCTTGTGGACTCCTACTGGTTCGATAAACCTTGGTTCTTAATGAGGGAAATAATTTTTACTGTGTACTACATCACCCTTCCTCTTCGGGGAAATCCAACACCTCCTATGGATTAGCATGGAACTGGTGTTGCATGACCCTCATCTTAAAGCATCGGGGGGGTGGGTTAGCTACTCCAGACACTTGCAGTCGTGTGGCGTACGTCCGACATGGTTACTGCACGGGCGCAAGTGTAGTCGCGCACATCACCGTTCTTTGCTAGCTACGCAAAAATCCTGTCTGTCCAGCAGGTGGACGTTTGCCGGACATGTTGATGACCGATGTGGGGTTTTCGGAGCTTAAGGGCCTTTTCTCCTTGGGTTCGTATCTCGGAGGTGGTCCGTGGTGGGTTGAACTCCACCTCGGGCTCCATGCGCCTCGAGGGCATATTTGTTTGTGCCTATCGTCGATCTCTGTCCCGGGGAGGACGGTCGAGGGTTTCAACCCAGTCACGTCTTGAAAGCGCTGTTGTCCTCGGCCTACGTGTCCAACTAGTCCCGCAAGTTTCTGCGGTGGTAAGATCTTTAGCACCAGTCGTTTGAGCTTGTCCTCGGGCCTGCTCGGCCCTAAGGAGCTCGGTCCATATGTCGTTTAGCTCATCTTCTCCGGTCTGGACGTTGGACTTCTTTTGATGCTTTGATCGTACTAGCCAATCGCTTGATAGAGTTTTGAGCTGGGGTACCTCAAGGGGTTGCTTGTAAGCGTTCATACTATTGGGGCCGAGGCGTCCTTCCTCCCTCGTCACCCAAATTATATCTCCGTTCGGTGTTGGGGTCAGCGTCGTCCCCCCATTGATCATGTCAGTGCCGTGTTATGCCGGCGCCATTGTCTGAGGTGTGGATGAACTCTTTTCCGTGTCTCAATGGAAATTGGTTATTGTGGGGAAGACAAACAATTCATTGGACAATAGGAAACTAGGAACTCTGCTTGCTTAATAAAAAAATCCTAGATATCAGTTGTTGTACTCTAGAGCCTAATAGTTGGAGCATTTTGCAGAGAAACGACGAGATGAGGAAGGGTTGTAAGAAGGGGTCTTAAAGATCATCTGGTGATCAGGAGAAGTATGCTTGAGGCCATGGTGGAACCCGGTTGTGCCAGGATTGCAGTGTGAAAAGTTGAATGCGCAAAAGTTTCTTAGTAGAGTGTGTTGTGGTCTCTCCCTTTCTGGTGCATGTGAGATTAGTTTATTGTTCCTCCGCTGTGAACCTGCTCTTTTGGTGCCCGATAGCTCATTTTCCTGCATGTCTTGTTTTAGGTTCTCTTTTGGTTCCAAACTCTTGTAATTTGTTAGCCCTTTGTTTAATGGAAATTGATGAGGAGGCTCATTCTCTAAAAAAAACTTATGACGTTATTTTTTCTTCTTAAATTTACGAACTAGAAATGATGATTTGTGCTACATTCAAAAACTAGGCACACCAAAACCAGGTTCCAAGAAGACCAGCTCGACATATATAGACGGTAGCATAAAATACGAGAAAAAGATTATATATGAGTGGTTCTCTTTGGAACAAGCTTGTGAGGAAGCATTTTATTTGGCTGATGGAAATATCTTGATTTCCTTCACAAACCTACTAACGGCGGCCTCTGACAAATTAATCAGTTATTGTGGGTCTAGTGATGCACTTTTACTTAACAAAAGGGGGAGGTGAGGTTTGGTGTCATGAACCTAGGTAAGAAAGCTAACCGGATTGTTAGGTATGCACTACATGGTCTGATAAAACTTTTAGCACGAGGATGCTAACTACTCTTACTAAGGTCGTCAGATATCTCTCCTTTTGGTTAGGCAGGTCCATTAAGTCGTCGCTCTTCTGACAATACCAATTATTGCGAGAGAATTGCCCAAGGAATACATATGTACTACCGGTGATGATAACAGGGGGCTGCTACTTATCAATTTGTATTAGGTCGATTCGTGACAGGATCGACGCACCAACGAGTCTTCCTTGTCGGCACAATCGCGAGCTACCCGCGTTGTCTTATGTTGCTGGATTCATGACAAATCTGTTAGAAAATATAATGTTTTATTAGTGATCATAGTTTGAAAATATAGATTGCATAATATTTTTAAGAATATTCGATAGTAACTGGTTGATAAAACTCCTTCCAAGATGTTAACTAGTCTCGCTAGATCATATCAAAATTTCCTGCATCCCTATCATGGCCTCTGTGGCAGCTCTCCGTCTGTTGGGCCACTCGTACACAATGCCGCCCGTTCTTTCCGGAAAAATACTCCAACACTTCAAGGACCATAACGTACAGGGGCTGTCTACATAGTAGTGTATTAGGTGGTTCCATGGTGGATCGACGCGCCTCGGTTTCTTTTCCGTTGTTCACACACAACTCCTCCCGCGTTCGTCGTATGTTGGCTGGTATTCGTGACAAATCTATGGCAAATATATAATATCAAGTTTGAAAGCTCGGTGCACACTTATTCTATATGGACTCTGAAAGAACAGGTAGTAGTAACTCTATATGTCAGTAGAAGAAAAGTCATGCATGCACCCATAGAATCAAGCCCGACGAATGAATAGGGACCTAGTATGACCTCGAGCTAGAAAACGATTGATGGCTTTACTCAGCTGCTCTTTGACTAAACTTTCATGGAATGCGAACCAGACAACCGTCAGAATATTGACCAGTATATGAGTACTGGAATCTAATTACACGAGTGAATTCATGTATGGCTCTGCCGGTGTTCTTATCTTTAAAATATTTTCCTTAATAGTGCAGGGGTGGTGGTTTTCATGGAACCAGCCTGCATCATGCACTGTGCGACTCGGTTCCCTAGAGAGAGTGAATGGAGGTATACGCGGCCAGTGCTTTGAAGGGAGAAGGTGTATAAAGGGAACTTGTAAAGTTATCAAAAAACTTAGGGTAATCGGCACCCAGAGACAGTTCAACAGGTGAAATTGAGTATGTCTATGCTCACGAGTTCTGCGCCAATATAAAAACATGTATCCCCTGCATCTTCAAACATCCTCACTACGCCACAAACAGAATAGGAAGACGAGAGAAAGGAAGAGCCAAAGACACAAACGAAATGGCATCCTCCTCTTCCCTTCTTCTCCTTGATGCACTTAGCGTTGGTCTCATGGCCAGGCCAGCTTTGATCTAGCCCACTCAAGGACTTCTGTGTCGCCACATGAATTCCAGGTACTATCCATTACAATGTTGAAATCTATTGATGGAAATTTATATGCAAGTCAAAACAACTTGTAAATCTGAGCTTACATGTACATATCTTGGCCCCAGTCCGGTCATGGTTTGTTTGAGAACACGATGGAGGTTAAATGCAGTGACTCTTCAAGGGGCCAAACATCGGAAAACAGCCTAGGGTGGCCCAACAAAGGTTGGATCTAAACGTCACTTGATCAACGTTCAGCAGAATGCTGGAAAGAACACCCGCGGCATCTCAAATGGAGAATCGAATAGCTACTTGGGTCAGAACCCACCACATACGCACCTCGAGCCACTGAGATCATCACGGTGATCGACCCCAATGATTATTATTTGAAATGTTTCTGCGTAACGAGCCGGTGATAGAAGCATTTCTTCTCAAAACAGAATTTCACCTGCTTTATAAAGCAAGCTACACAACCCAACGATACACAGTGTCGTGGAAATCCTCATACAAGATGATCAAAGAAAAGCACATGAAAAAAAGCCAAACACGCTAACAGGCACAGAAAGTACACAACTAGATGTCTCGACCATTCCGCCGAGAAGAAGCACGGGAGAGGCTGGACCACCTTGATACCCAACCAGGACCACCACTGGACTTTTTTGCACTGTCACGACCCAACTACCTCCGAAGAGGACCCTCTGGCCTCTTGCTCCGAACCAAGGAGTTTGAGGTAGGGTCGAGGATATCCACACCATTTTGAGCACGCAACCGCAACCGAAAGACAGTCGCACTCACCGGCGACACCCCCAAGAGGGTCACGACGCAATGCGCCACTACCATCGCGTCTGTCGAGGCAAACAAGTGTATTCATCCTGAACTAGCAGGGAGGAGAGAGGTGATTGGGTCACCTACTACTAGTAGGGTCACATACCTGAAATCTTGGACCCACATAGGGTCCCACACCATCATTGGTAGGTCCCTGGACCGTGGGTGCACCCGGATGCGCACCATTAGAGATCCACTCGGATAGACTGACGACACTCGGACGTCCTCCCTCTAGTCTGCCCAACCATCACCACTCGGACAGAGAAGACGCAGGGATGACGTGGGAGCTGCAACGGTCGAGTGGTCTTACGTCAGACTTTAAGCATAGTTATGGCTGCCATTACCTGTAATTACTGTAGTCATAGCTAGTTATACCTGAAACTGCCATAGTTATGGGCATAAATCCCCGTTGTAACGTTGGAGTGCAGAGGCCATGACGCACTCTTTATAAGTCGCCCTCCTCCTCCTTGGCAAGGGTTCAACATTCCTTGTAATCTTATACCCCAAGAGAAAATAATCCTCAGGACACGAGACGTAGGGTTGTTACCTTCTCCGAGAGGGGTCTGAACTCGTAAAAACCGAGTGCCACACCTGCGCCATAGCTAGGCGCTGCCCTATGATATGTCTCCAACGTATCTATAATTTATGAAGTATTCATGCCATGTTTACAACAATTTTATATGGTTTTGGTATGATTGCATGGAACTAACCCAGACTGACGCTGTTTTCAGCAGAACTACCGTGGTGTTGTTTTTTGTGCAGAAATGAAAGTTTTCCAAATGAGCTGAAACTTTTTGATGATTTTTTTTGGAACAAAAGAGACCCCTGAAGCTTCGTGGAAGGAGCAGAAGGTTAAGGAGTAGGGCACAAGACACCGGGGTGCGCCTAGGCCCTTGCCCGTGCCCCGGTGGGTTGTGCTCACTTCGAGGCCCATCTTAGCGTGAAACCAACGCCAAAAATTTCTATAAATAGAGAAACCATCAAGTGTAACCCCAGATCAGAAGTTCCGTCGCCGCAAGCCTCTGTAGCCATGAGAAACCAATCTACACCCTATTCTGGCACTCCGCCGGAGGGGGAAATCATCATCGGTGGCCATCTTCATCATCCTGGCGGCCACCGTGATGAGAAGGGAGTAGTCCACCCTCGGGGCTGAGGGTTTGTACCAGTAGCTATGTGTTTAATCTCTCTCTCTCTCTCGTGTTCTTGAGATGTCACGATCTTGATGTATTGCGGGCTTTGTTAATATAGTTGGATCATATGGTGTTTTCCCCTCTCTATCTTGTTGTGATGAATTGAGTTTTCAGTTTGAGATTTCGTTTTATCGGATTGAATACTTTTATGGATTTGAGAGCACTTGATATATGTCTTGCATATGAATACCTATGGTGACAATGGGGTATTATATTGATTCACTTGATATATGTTTTGGCACTCAACTCGCGGATTCCCGAGGAGACATTGGGGTAATCTATGCATAGGGGTTGATGCATGTTTTCGTCCTTGTTTATCCGGTAGAAATCTTGGGACATTCTTTGAGGTTCTTTGTGTTGGATTGAGTATTACGAATCTGAATTTGCTTTGGTGTTATTTTAGTACGAACTCTTGATAGATCGATCGGAAAGAATAGCTACATGTTATTTTAGTACGAACTCTTAATAGATCGATCGGAAAGAATAACTTGGTGTTATTTTAGTACGAACTCTTGGATAGATCGATCGGAAAGAATAGATACAAACAATTTCTTCTTATGTTCTCCGCTAGATAAGAACTTTGGAGTGATTCTTCATCGCATGTTGAGGGATGGTTATATGATCCAATTAGATTAGCATTGTTGAGAGATTGCACTAGCGAAAGTACGGACCCTAGGCCTCATTTTCAAGCATTGCAATACCGTTTGTGCTCCATTTTATCAATTGCTACCTTGCTGTTTTTTATTGTTCCTATTACAAAAATCAATATCTACTATCATTACTACGCGTTTATTACCATCTCTTCGCCGAACTAGTGCACCTATACAAATTACCATTGTATTTGGTGTGTTGGGGACATAAGAGACTTTGTATTATTTGGTTGCAGGGTTGTTTGAGAGAGACCATCTTCATCCTACACCTCCCACGGATTGATAAACCTTAGGTCATCCACTTGAGGGAAATTTGCTACTGTCCTACAAAACTCTGCGCTTGGAGGCCCAACACGAGTGTACAAGAATAATGTTGCATAGTAGACATCAAGCTCTTTTCTGGCGCCGTTGCTGGGGAGGTGAGTGCTTGAAGGTATATCTTTAGATCTTGCAATCGAATCTTTTAGTTTCTTGTTTTATCACTAGTTTGATTTATAAAAAGAAAACTACAAAAAAATGGAATTGAGGTTGCATCATATTGTTCATCTTTATAATGTCTTTCATGAAAATGATGGAAAGGAAGATTGTGATCAATTGATAGAGGAAGAATTCTATAAAATATTTGACAAGAAATCCTTGAATGAGCATGATTGCAATGTTGCTAGTATGAATTCTTTGAATATCCATGATGCTAATGATATGCAAAGCTACAAGCTTGGGGATGCTATGTTTGATGAAGATGATATTTTTAGTGCCCCAAGTTTTGATGAGAAAATTTATTATGATGAAAGCATGCCTCCTATCTATGATAATTATGGTGATGACATGTATGCTATATTGAATAATGATAACCATGAAACTTGTCATCATGATTTTAATTTTCAATCACATGATAGTTATTTTGTTGAGTTTGCTCCCACTACTATTGATGAGAATACATTTGCTTATGTGGAGAGTAACAAAATTTCTATGCTTATGCATCATGAAAAGAATGATTTTTGTGATAGTTATATTGTTGAATTCACTCATGATACTACTAGAAATTATTGTGAGAGGGGAACATATGCTTTTACATATTGCAATAATATCAAGTTTCCTCTCTATGTGTTGAAAATCTTGAAGTTTTGCTCGTTTTGCCTTCCTATGCTAGTTGATTCTTGTTCCCATAAGCTGTTTTCTCATAAAATCCCTATGCATAGGAAGTGGGTTAGACTTAAATGTGCTAGTCATATGCTTCATGATGCTACCATTATGTTTCAATTCTTTACTTTTATGTGAGCATCATTGAAATCATCATGCCTAGCTAAAAGGCATTAAAGAAAAGCGCTTGTTGGGAGACAACCAAACACTTTTACCTACTTTTTTTGTGTTTTCACATGGTTAGGCTACTGTAGTGACCTTGTTCTATAGCTTTTGTTTCAATAAAGTGCCAAGTAAAGCCTTTGGGATAGTGTGGATGATAGTTGACTTGATTCTGTGCAAAAACAGAAACTTTTGCATCCTGTGAAGAAATTCCTGTATTTTACTGGAACTTGGAAATATTCTGAATTTTTTACAGTTGATGAGTATACACATTTTCTACGTTGTCCTAATTTTTCAGAATTTTTGGAGTTACAGAATTATGACTAATATGCAGATCTTTATGTACTGTTGTGTTTTTGACAGATTCAGTTTTCAATGCATAGTTTGCTTGTTTTCTAGTTTCTATGGCTTATATTGCTCAATATAAATTGTGGAAATGATAAGGTACAGTAGGAATTGTGTGATAACAATTATGAATCTTATCTTGACAGTACCAAAGTGAATGATTTGTCTTTATCATACTAACCCATCTCATGAAGTTCCGTTAAGTTTTGTGTGATTGAAGTTTTCAAGTTTTGGGTGAGATATCGATATGAGGAGAATAAGAAGTGACAAGACCCTAAGCTTTGGGATGCACAAGGCACCCCCAAGGTAATATTCAAGGAAGATCCAAGCAACTAAGCTTGGGGATGCCCCGGAAGGCATCCCCTCTTTCGTCTCCAACATTATCGGTAATCTTACTTGGGGCTATATTTTTATTCGTCACATGATATGAGTTTTGCTTGGTGCATCATTTTATTTTGTGTTTATTTGCTTGATGCTATCTATAATAATGTTTTCCTGACAATAGTAAGCTATCAATCCTGTTAACCCTTAGGTCTTGATATCACATGATTTAATTTTTGATTTCCAAACAATTATTAAAATAAACAACAATGATTAACAAACAACAATGATTAATTTAAAAACTCA
>CM022300.1:598106087-598116514 GCA_011799875.1 Thinopyrum elongatum | reverse complement strand
TATATCCATTATTATCAGAAAAATGTGACCATGATGTCACACGCTTCACCGTTTGAGTTTGAAATTATTATTCTAAAAAACAATAATTATTTAGTAACACTAATATTTATTGAATAATTAGTTTGACCACTGTTTGACCAGAGTTTGACCACATTTCATTTTTTTAAACTTATATTAACTGAAGAATTTTTTTGTGTTCAATATGAACCATTCAAAGCCACATCCTTAAATTTCAACCCTTTTTTACTTCATTTGCTATTTTTTCATGCATTTAATGATTCTTTGAGCTAAATTAGCCTGAAATTGAAAAGCACTACAAATGAACTCTGGAAAGGTTGAAACTTGGCATGGTACCATCATTTCACCCAAATAGCTTGTACTAAAAAGTTGAGAGGGTTATGGAAAAAACTGGATGCACTTCGTGTACAAACTGGACCATTTCGAAGTAACAGGGTTTCGGACGAAAACTCAGCTGTTACAAAGACATTTCCTTTTTTAATCTTATTTCAACTGAAGAATTTTTGTGTGTTCAATATGAACCATTCAAAGCCACATCTTAAATTTCAACCCTTTTTGACTTCATTTGCTATTTTTTCATGCATTTTATGATTCTTTGAGCTAAATTAGCCTGAAATTAAAAAGCACTACAAATGAACTCTGAAAACCCTAAAACCGGGACTTAAAACGTCCGAAACTGTATTCTAAACAGTAAACACCTCAGGTTCAAACCATAAAACCTAAACCTAAACTCTGAAATCTAAACCCTAGCCCTAAACCATAAAACGTCTGAAACGTCCAAAAACTCTATTTTTCCTTTGGAATTTGGTGATTTTAAAAAATAGTCCGAAACCCTAAACCCGGGAATTAAAACGTCTGAAACTGTATTCTAAACAGTAAACACCTCGGGTTCAAACCATAAAACCTAATCCTAAACTTTGAAATCTAAACCCTAGCCCTAAACCCTAAAAACGTCTAAAACGTCCAAAAACTCTATTTTCCCTTTGGAATTTGGTGATTTTAAAAATTTATCCTAAACCCTAAACCCGGGACTTAAAACATCCGAAACTGTATTCTAAACAGTAAACACCTCGGGTTCAAACCATAAAACCTAACACTAAACTCTGAAATCTAAACCCTAAAAACGTCTAAAACATCCAAAAACTCTATTTTCCCTTTGGAATTTGGTGATTTTAAAAAATTGTCTAAACGGAAAACTTGTTGTTTCTTCGGATAACTCTTTTTTTCTGCAAATTTTGATATATTATTTGTATTTTTCTGAATTAAGATGATTTAGTTATGATTTTTTCAAGTTTAATGTGGTAAAAGGCTTTAGTCCCGGTTGGAGTCTCCAACCGGGACTAAAGATAGACCTTTAGTCCAGGTTAAAGACACCAACCGGGTGTAAAGGGCTGGGAGAAAAAAATTGAAATTTGAAAAAAAATTTGAAATTATTTTCAGTCCCGGTTGGTACCTCCAACCGGGACTAAAGATAGACCTTTAGTCCCGGTTGGAGATACTAACCAGGACTAAAGGGGCTGGCACCGTTCGAAGCCGGTCGCAAACCCTTTAGTCCCGGTTGGTGTCTCCAACCGGGACTAAAGATCCCGTTCGAACCGGGACTGATGCCTGCGCCGCTCGAACCGGGACTAATGCTCACATTACACCCGGTTCGTAATGCAAGCGGGATTAATGCTCCGATCCGGCTGTGACGAAAGCCCTGTTGTCTACTAGTGTTATGATTAGATTATTCATTGAATATAATTGAAGTTTCTTTGTTGTGTGATTGAGTAGCTATGTAAGCTTCTCGAGTTATTTGTCTTCTCTGTCCAAGATAGATGGGTAATTCTTCAAAGGGAGTGGTGCATAGTCGTGGGTTCAACCTCAGGGTGATCTTGTCCAATGTCAAAAAGGGGCAAAAGCACATGATGTGTTGTTGCTACTAAGGATAAAACAATGGGGATTGATCTTATTGCTAAGTTTCTTTCTGTCAAGCTACATCATGTCATCTTGCTTATTGCGTTACTCTATTTCTTGCAAACTTAATACTTTGACATGCATGCTGGATAGCGATCTTGGGGTGGAGTAACAATAGTGGATGTAGTTGGATTACGGTCTAATTGTCATGCACGTGATGCCTATACAAAATTATGTCATGAATGATCATAGTTATGAATGTTGCTTATATGTCAATTGCCCAACAGTAATTTGTTTACCATGCCATTACTAGCTTTCAAGAGAGAAGTCACTAGTGAACCTATAGCCCCCGGGTGCATTCTCTATTATTATTTTTGTTGCTTTATTGCTCTTTTTACTATTTTGCCATTTGCCATATCACTGTCTATCACTATTTTCTTTTAACGGTTTAACTAGCAAGACGAGGGGATTGACAACCCCTTGCCAAGTTGGGTGCAAGCATTTATTTTGTTTGTGTGCGGGTGCTGCTTATCTTGCTAGCTTATAGACTTCTACTAGTTGGATAAACTTTGGTTCTTAACTGATGGACTACATCACCCTTCCTCTTCGAAGAAATCCAACAACTCCTACGGGAGTAGCACGGAATTGGTGTTCCATGACCTCATCTGTAAAGCACTGAGGGTGTGTAGCTCCTAGACTCTTGCAGTCGTATGGCGTACGTCCGACATGGTTACTGTGCAGTCGCAAGTGTAGTCGCGCACATCACTGTTCTTTGCTAGCTACACCAAATATCCAGTCTGTCTAGCAGATGGGCCTTGCCTGGACTTATTGATCGATCGATGTAGGTTTTCGGACCTTAAGGGCCTCTTCTCCTTGGGTTTGTATCTCGAGGTGGTCTGTGGTGGGTAAACTCCACCTCGGGCTCCATGCGCCTCGTGGGCATATTTGTTTGTGCCTATCTGTCGATCTCTTTCCCAGGGAGGACGGTCAAGGGCTTCAAGCCAGTCACGTTTTGAAAGCGTGCTGTCCTCGGCCTCCGCGTCCAACTCGTCCAGCAAGTTTCTGTGCCGTAAGATCCGTTAGTACCAGTCTGTTGGAGCTTGTCATCGAGCCTGCTCGGCCCTAAGGAGCTCGGTCCATATGTTGTTCAGCTCATCCTCTTTGCACCTGAGACGTGGGGACTTCTTTTTGATGCTTTTGGTCGTACTAGCCAATCGCTTGCACAGAGGCCTAGGAGAATGAGCAGGTGATGGTCGTGGCTGCGACTGCGTGCTCCAAGGTGGAGTTCGTGCCGCCTATGTCGCAGCTGGCGCCGGGCGCCGTCGACTTTGGTCCCGTCGCCGCTGCAGGAAGCCGACTACAAAACTCTGCATTTCCTTGTAACAAGTTTGTGATAGCAGCATTTTATTTGTATCATGGAAATGTCTTGTCTGTATGGAAACTTAAACGCACATCTCCAAGAAATTAATCGGTTTATGATCGTGTGGCGCCTGGCCTACTCGTTGGATGTACTGTCATAGTTTTCCGTTTGATTAGATAGGCACGTCCACTAATGTCGTTGCTTCTTCCTGCGAATACTCAACCACTGCGAGAGAAATTTGACGAAGTAAATATCTGATTGAAGTGATGATAACAGGGGGCTGCTACAAAATAGCAGGTGCATTGTTATGTGTGCTTCACGACAAATCTGTTGGCAAAACTGTATATAATTGCATAGTTTGAAAAGCTTGATTTTACACATTCTATGCCAACCTGTGGAAAGTACAGGAGTAGTAATCACTCTATATGTCTTTAGAAGTCTTGCACTCATGAATCCCACGCATTAGTAGGTGACTTTGTCTATGCATGTCGGCCTCGAGCTAGAAAAAGATTGATTGCCTTACATGACTTGGCTTTTCTCACTGCTCCTTGACTGAGTTCGTGAACACCAGTTCAGACTATGAGTTTATGACCAGGTATATGAAAGTATGGTAGAAACGCACGATACTTAGATATCTAATTAAACTAGTGGAATTCATTTGTTTATCTTGCCGGATGTTTCTTGTTTATAAATCTTTTCCTTAATTAATAATGGTGACGGGTGGTGAACTTTCCTGGAATTAGCCAAGCATGCATTGTGGAGACTCGGGTGGGATGGAGAAACAATCCAAGTTAATACTGAGTCGTACATCACATAGAGTTGCTTTATCTATCTGTATGTGAGTCGTACATCACATAGAAATGCTAGATCGCTTCATTGAAGGAAAAACGTGTAAAGAGGAACTTGTAAAGTTTATGCAAAATAGTTTAATCAGCAGCCAGACCATTTCAATCTGTTGGTCGGTTCCACCTGACTATGTCTATTGCTCCAGAGTTCGCACACATCTCACTGCGCCTATATAAACACATACACACCCTGCATGTTCAAAGCATCACTCAGGCCACAAACGCAAACAGGAACACAAGAGAAAAGAAGAGCCAAAGATACTAAACTCAAATGGCAACCTCCTCTTCCATTCTTCTCCTTGCTGCTCTTCTTGCCTTGGTCTCATGGCAGGCCATTGCCTCCGATCCTGGCCCACTCCAGGACTTTTGTGTCGCCGACATGCATTCACCAGGTACTATCCGGTTTCTTATCATGTTTTCACCAAATGAATTTCTGGAAATTATATTCAAGTCGAAACAACTTGGTAAGATCTGAGTTTACATGTTACATCTCCTCTATGCACCAGTGCGTGTCAATGGGTTTGTTTGCAAGAACCCGATGGAAGTTAACGCAGACGACTTCTTCAAGGCAGCCAACCTCGACAAGCCTAGGGTGACCAACAAGGTTGGATCCAACGTCACTTTGATCAACGTCATGCAAATTGCTGGACTCAACACCCTCGGCATCTCAATTGCGCGCATCGACTATGCTCCCTTGGGTCAGAATCCACCACATACGCACCCTCGCGCCACTGAGATCCTCACGGTGCTCGAGGGGACACTGTATGTTGGCTTTGTCACATCCAACCAGCCCGCCCCTAACAGAAACAAGTTCCTCTCCAAAGTGCTCAACAAAGGTGATGTGTTTGTCTTCCCCGTGGGGCTCATCCACTTCCAATTCAACCCCAACCCCCACCAGCCCGCTGTAGCAATTGCCGCGCTCAGCAGCCAGAACCCAGGGGCTATCACAATTGCCAATGCAGTGTTTGGGTCGGACCCACCAATATCAGATGATGTTCTTGCCAAGGCATTTCAGGTGGAAAAGAATACAATAGACTATCTACAGGCTCAGTTTTGGGAGAACAACCACAACTAAGTCAGACATTTGTTGATTATGCGGAAGATTAGTGCATAAAACAACGATTTGGTTGAATTTCTCAAGCATCCTTATCTATAAAATAAATGGAGAATATGTCATGCTGCTGTGAGTCTGTAAGCCATGAATGTATTTCAATGTTATGAATAATCAACAATATCTCTTTTCATCACTCTGATAGGATGTCGAATGCTATTTTGGTTATTATGCGTCATATTTCCCATAACAAACAAAAATTCAGGGTTCTTTTCCCTTTCTCCGATAAACTAGATGATTATCTAGTAATTTATTGTAAGTTTGCTGGTTTGGTTGAACACCTCCGGAAATTCTACATATATAGTGCTTGTGTGCAATACATGTGCGGCACTATAATGTCTGCCATTGGTTATGATGAAAAAGGGGTTCCCCGCTTTATATTATAAAGCAACCATCACCGCATTACAACCAAGTAGACCGATATAAACACACGCCACCACCGCACACAACACACACGCAAGACAAGATACAAAGGTGTCAGGCACTGACACGGCACCCCACCGACTACCAAGCTAACTACATATATGCGAAGAATACCGTTTGGAGCCGACGGAGACCTCCACCATGCACCACAACAAAGAGGTGTGACGGACAATGATGAGGCCAGGACTCCAAAACGGTGTCTCCCAGAAGGGTACGACCACTGATTGCCGCCACGGCCCGATCATGTAGATCAAGTTTTCATCCGGAGCATGAAGAAAGGAGTCGGAACACCGCGACGGAGCCTATAGGAAGGATACGACGTCAACAGATGCCGCCACCATCGGCTAGTACACGGATTGGGCAAGTGATGCACCCCAGCGTTCACACACCTCCGTCGCACCCTAGCTCCGCTAAACACCAGCAACCAAGCCACCCGCATGGCCATGACTGCCCGCTCGCACCTGAGACGCACGTTGCGCCTACGAATGTTGCGCCTCCCGCCGCCAGCGCAGCCGCCCTGCATCCAAACCTGTCCAACACCAGCCAAAGTGTTCGGCTTTGGTCTAAAAGGCGGCCCCCAACCGTCGGGGCCGAAGCATACGTCCCGCCTAGAACACCGCTGGAGCTATGGCAGCGCGCACAGGCATGGAAAGAGGGAGGAAGGGGAGAGGACGAATCCACGACGAGCACACCCTTGTGTCGGTGACGGGTGGTCCGGCCACGTCGGCGCCGCCATCCCTCTCGCAAACCTTCCCACCGAGCAACCCATGTGCTGCCCCACCTCGGCGGCCGGCGCAGCTCAACGCGAGTCCACCAACGACACCCGACCATCGGCGAGGAAAACCCATGAAATGCCGCCATCGACCAAAACTGCTCACCGGGGATGCCCACCTTCGAGCTCGCCGTTGTCCATCGTCGAAGCAACCGAAACTGACCAGCCCGCCCTCTGTCCCGCCGCTGCTACGCCTCCACCACCACCAGCCGAGACCACGACTGGGGCAGCCGCCCGCAACCCGCGTGGTATGGATCTAGATCTCGATGCCTAGATCACCGTCGTCACAAGCGCCCAGGCGCGCCCATCCACCAAGCTGTCGGGCAACTGGGCAGCAGGGTGACAGAGCACCGCGTCCGCCCGCTGTATTGCCGTGGCACCCGGCCCCCGCCATGTTCTGGCTCAGGTCGCCGGCCCTCACCAGCGCCGCATGGGCAAGAAGAGCCAGAGGCCCCACCGCCTGCAGCTACGGTTGGTCTTCGCCCAACCGCGCCGTCAAGCGGTGGTGAGGGCCAGCGGGATTGAGGATCCCCCCCCCCCCGGTCACCTCGTGGGAGGAGGGAGGAGGATTTCTCTTTCCAGTCATGTCTGCCATTGGTTATGACGCGTGGACAACGTAATTGACTAGAAGATGGACAAGGGGCCCACAAGCCCGAGTGGCGCGGCCTACCCCTGGTCACGCCACCCCGGCTTGTGGGGCCCCTGCTGCTCTGTATGACCTAATTCTTGTCCTATAAATTCCCAATATTCCCGGCACCCTCAGAGAGACAAACGAGAGAATTTAATCGCCGCCGCAAGTCTTTGTTTCGAATGGATCCCATCTGGATCTCTGTTCTGGAGCTCTGCCGGAGGGGGAAACCATTGGGGTGGCCATCTTCATATATAAACCTTGCTGCCTCCATGATGATGTGTGAGTAGTTCCTTCAGGACCTACGGGTCCATAGTAGTAGCTAGATGACCTCTTCTTCTTCTTCTTCTTCTCCTCTCTCTCTCTCTCTCTCTCTCTCTCTCTCTCTCTCTCTCTCTCTCTCTCTCTTTCTTGGATCATCAATACAATGATGTCCTCCAAGATCAATCCGATGTAATTCTTATGGTGTCTTTGCTGTGATCCGATGATTTGTGGATTTATGATCAATTGTTCATTGGATATAATTGGAGTTTCTTTGTTGTATGATTAAGTAGCTATGTATACTTTTCGAGTTATTTGTCTTCCCTGGCCAAGATAGATGGGTAATTCTTCAGAGGGAGTGGTGCATAGTAGTAGGTTCAACCTCACGGTGATCTTGCCCAGTGACAAAAAGGGGCAAAGTCACATGATGTGTTGTTGCTACTAAGGATAAAACAACGGGGATTGATCTTATTGCTAGGTTTCTTTCTGTCGAGCTACATCATGTCATCTTGCTTATTGTGTTACTCTATTTCTTGCAAACTTAATACTGTCACATGCATGCTAGATAGCGGTCTTGGGATGGAGTAACAGTAGTAGATGTAGATGGATAACGGTCTAATTTTCATTCACATGATGCCTATACAAGATTATGCCATGAATGATCGTAGTATGAAGGCTGCTTATCTGTCAATTGCCCAACAATAATTTGTTTACTATGCCACTACCTGCTTTCGAGAGAGAAGTCACTAGTGAACCTATGGCCCCCAGGTCCATTCTCTATTATTATTTGTGTTGCTCTATTGCTCTCTTTACTATTTTGCCATTTGACATATCATTGTCTATCACTATTTTCTTTTAACCTTGTAACTAGCAAGACGAGGGGATTGACAACCCCCTTGCCAAGTTGGGTGCAAGCATTTTTTTTGTTTGTGTGCGGGTGATGCTTATCTTGCTAGCTTGTGGACTCCTACTGGTTCGATAAACCTTGGTTCTTAACTGAGGGAAATAATTTTTACTGTTGTACTACATCACCCTTCCTCTTCGGGGAAATCCAACAGCTCCTATGGGATTAGCATGGAACTGGTGTTGCATGACCTCATCTATAAAGCATCGGGGGGTGTAGCTCCTCAGACACTTGCAGTCGTGTGGCGTACGTCCGACATGGTTACTGCACGGGCACAAGTGTAGTCGCGCACATCACCGTTCTTTGCTAGCTACGCCAAATATCCTGTCTGTCCAGCAGGTGGACGTTGCCCGGACATGTTGATTGACCGATGTGGGTTTTCGGAGCTTAAGGGCCTTTTCTCCTTGGGTTCGTATCTCGAGGTGGTCCGTGGTGGGTTGACTCCACCTCGGGCTCCATGCGCCTCGAGGGCATATTTGTTTGTGCCTATCAGTCGATCTCTGTCCCGGGGAGGACGGTCGAGGGTTTCAACCCAGTCACGTCTTGAAAGCGCGTTGTCCTCGGCCTCCGTGTCCAACTAGTCCCGCAAGTTTCTGCGGGGTAAGATCTGTTAGCACCAGTCTGTTCGAGCTTGTCCTCGGGCCTGCTCGGCCCTAAGGAGCTCGGTCCATATGTCGTTTAGCTCATCTTCTCCGGTCTTGAGACGTTTGGACTTCTTTTTGATGCTTTTGATCGTACTAGCGAATCGCTTGCATAGAGTTTTGAGCCGGGGTACCTCAAGGGGTTGCTTGTAAGCGTCATACTCATTGGGGCCGAGGCGTCCTTCCTCCTCGTCACCCAAATTATATTCTCCGTCGTTGGGGTCATCGTCGTCCCCATTGATCATGTAGTCGCCGTTGTTATTGCCGGCGCCATTGTCTAGTGTGTGGATTAACTCTTTCCCGTGTCTCAATGGAAATTGGTTATCTGTGGGGAAGACAACAATTCATTGGACAATATGGAAACTAGGAACTCTGCTTGCTTTAATAAAAAAAATCCTAGATGATCATGTTGTTGTACTCTAGAGCCTAATAGTTGGAGCATTTTGCAGAAACGACGAGATGGAGGAAGGGTTGAAGAAGGGGTCTTAAAGATCAATCTGGTGATTCAGGAGAAGTATGCTTGAGGCCATGGTTGGAACCCGGTTGTGCTCAGGATTGCAGTGTGAAAAGTTGAATGCGCAAAAGTTTCTTAGTAGAGTTGTTCTTGTGGTCTCTCCCTTTCTGGTGCATGTGAGACTTAGTTTATTGTTCCTCCGCTGTGAACCTGCTCTTTTGGTTGCCGATAGCTCTATTTTCCTGCATGTCTTGTTTTAGTTTCTTTTTGGTTCCAAACTCTTGTAAATTTGTTAGCCCTTTGTTTAATGGAAATTGATGAGGAGGCTCATTCTCTAAAAAAAACTTATGATCGTTATTTTTTCTTCTTAAATTTAGAACTAGAAATATGATTTTGGCTACATTTCAAAAACTAGGCACACCAAACCAGGTTCCAGAAACCAGCTCCGACATATATAGACGGTATGCATAAATATACGAGAAAAGATTATTATCTGAGTTGGTTCTTTGTAACAAGCTTGTGATGGAAGCATTTTATTTGGCTGATGGAAATATCTTGATCTTTTCCTTCACAAACCTACTAACGCGCGCCTCTGACAAATTAATCAGTTTATGTGTGGCCACCCAGCCTAGTAACTGGATGCACTGTTTACTCTAACAAAAGGGGGGCAGGTGAGGTTTGGTGTCATGAACCTAGGTAAGAAAGCTAACCGAGATTGTTAGGTTTATGCACTGAACTGGTCATGATAAAACTTTTAGCACGAGGATGCTAACTACTCTTACTAAGGTCGTCATATCTCTCCTTTTGGTTAGGCAGGTCCATTAATGTCGTCGCCTCTTCCTGCAAATACTCAATTATTGCGAGAGAAATTTGCCCAAGTAAATACATATCTGACTACCGTGATGATAACAGGGGCTGCTACATATATCAATTTGTATTAGGTCGATTCGTGCATGGATCGACGCACCACGATGTCTTCCTTGTCGGCACAATCCGCTAGCTACCGCGTTGTCTTATGTTGCTGGATTTCATGACAAATCTGTTAGAAAATATATATTTTGTTTATATTAGTGATCATAGTTTGAAAATATAGATTGCATATATTTTATAATAA